>CM031241.1:370720403-370776651 GCA_018340775.1 Taxus wallichiana var. yunnanensis
ATAAATTATATAACGCTTGGTTAACAAAATGTAGGAAAGAATAATCTTGATGTGTTTCCTTATTCAACTCCTTATAATCCACACAAACCCTCCATTTCCCATTCTTTTTAGGCACTATAACTAATGGAGAAACCCACTGGCTATCTAAAATTGGATAGATGAATCCTACCCTAAGAATTTTCTCAATATTTATTTTTACAATATCTCTTAAGGCAAGGTTTATCCTTCTTTGTGGTTGCTTGATTGGTCTGGAATCATTGTGTAAATGTGGTGTGTAAAAATACTAGGATGAATACCTTTCATGTCATTATATTCCCAAGAAAAATCTTGAGGATGCGAGCATGGAAGCTTCAAGGCAGGTATTCTCCTCTTGATTTAGTCGCCAACCAGCTATTCAAGGTGCAATATTTTTCTTGAGAAAATTGGTAGTTGCTTGGTGTTTGGGTGGAGAGAATTTACCATAGGGTATTCTCTCAATAATGAATTCAAGGGGCATCTATGTGGAAGCAATCTATGGATCTCAATAATGTTGCAGAAGATGCTCTCAATCAGATCTATGTTTTGTGAGAAAGGACATATTATAGGTTGATTGTTTTCATCTATCATGTTGTCTTTTATTTCAATTTGTTGTAGCGCAAGACTCATACATAGCCCAATGCAAGACTCACTTTCCCAATTCTAGATTTGGTCTAAATGTTCTTGAATTATGACCATAGCTAAAGATGAAACCACATCATCTGCTTCCTTTGGGTCCTTCCACCATTGTTTATCCTCAATTGAAAAAGGTTTTGCAGTTGGATAAATGGATAACTTCTTTGAATCATGCCCATTTTTAATGATCATATTTCCTATTCTACAATCAATAAGAACTACAATAATGGCTAACCAAGGGCGCCTAGGATCAAGGGGTATCCAATTTTCTTATTCTTCATTTTAATGACCATAAAATCTACTAAATAATCCCATGCTTCAATGGTTATGGTCACATCCTCTATGATTCCTTTGGGCTTGGCTACAGATTGGTCAGCCATTTGTAACACTATTGAAGTTGATTGTGGTTCAGGAAGAGCCAATGTGGACAATGTCAATAGTCATCACATTAATTGCAACCCCTAAGTCAATTAAAACATTTGGAATCTTCACATCTCCAATACAAACTGTAACAATTGGACTCCTAGGGTCACCATATTTTGGAGGGGTCATATTCCCTTCCAATATGCTAGCCAATTTTCCATCAACATGGATTATTTTAGGATTTTTTTTTCCTTCTACACGGAGTTTTAACTCATAGATCTCTAATAGTTTTATTCAACTCACGGGATATCTCTAAGTGTCTATAACAGAGGGATTATAATACTTAGTTTTATTAATCCTTGAATCAACTCGAATTTAGTTTCTCGGGGATTATAGTGTTGTGGTTTTCCAAAAGTTTAGATGAAAATGACATATATGCATTCGGTTTAAATGTTTCTTCCATAACAAGGTTGGATCATGTTTCTTTTAATTTGTCCTTGTCTTTAAGGACTTCTATAATGGGAGATGATAGTTTTGAAGTAACCTTCCATGACCGTAATAGTATAATTATACTGACCCACAAACTTCACCATGGGGTTCTTGTCAGATTCGAAGGTGTATGTTGAGTTACCTTGCCTCACATTCTTTAGATTTTCCATGGTTTGAGCTGGAATTTGTGGTTGGGTAGGTTGTTCATATGGGGTAGTAGTTGTAGGCCCAATTAACAAATCTTGTTTTCCTAGGGTCTCCTTGGATTATAATACTATTGATCGATCCTTGGGGTGCATTCCATTATTGTTGAAATTGAGGATTAAATTGTTGGAACAGTGGAATGTTTGAGTTTGGAGTCCATGGTTGTGAATAATAGTTTGGTGGTGCATTCCACTAAGGACTCCACTCTGTGTAGGACTTGTTGTACCCAAGGTTAGGGGTATGACCATGGTGTGTTCCACTGGTTTGGAACCCATTGTGTTTTTGGTGCATAGGACTGGTTTTGATTTGATTGAAAATTCCCTCCTTGCCTCTAAGCCACATAATTCAACTCAACTTCATTTTGTGTGTTTTTGTAATGTCCCCTTTTAGGACAAGTTAGGAAATAACATAAATCTAATCACACACTACTGGAAAATAATTAATATTCAAACCCCAATTGTTGTAATTTTCTAAAATTCATATATTTGGCTAGAGAAGTTCAAATGAGCTGAAATTTTAGATATTGGGCCACAAAATATGAATAATAATATGCAAAAACATATTTCACACAACCAACATGAAATCTTAATTTTTCTCTAAAAATTAGGTCGTTTCAACACATTTAGGGCATCAAATCAACTCCCAAAAATTATAAAATTACTTCCTCCTTATTCCTCCTAATTAATTAACCAAATCGATCCTAGGAAGATTAGATCTTCATAGTCGACCTCAAATAACCCAATGTCGGCAATAATACAACCCAAAATGGGATTGGAGTATGCCAAAGTGGTGGGTTAGATGGGAGAACTAATTAGAACTCTAATAACATCCAGATCTGATTTTTAGCAGCAGTTAATTAATTAATAAATCACCCAGAACAACTGAAACTTTAAAAATTAATATCTCACAAAATACTTGGAGTTTTGGCATGAAACGAATTGCACAATAAAGTAGAAATCATGAGCTTTCAAATGAACTAACAAACTGGAATTTTCGAACACTGAAACCCACTCAAATCTGCCCCTGAAATCTGAAAACCAGTCGCTAGGGTTAGGGAAAATTAATTAAATAATTTCCAGCTCTTTCCTAGCCTCCAAACACACCAAAATATTAGCCCTCTTGCTCGAAATAATTAATAACACATGGCAGATTTCAGATCTAGCATTTATGGCATCAAAACATGATCAAATCATCACCAATCCAAGTCGCTATGGTAAAAATAATTGCAGAATAACAATAGAAATAAAAGGAGCAATACCAATGACTTTCACACTCCAAACTTGGCGCCAAAATCTGAAATAACTCAAGCAATAATGACAGATCTGAAATTTACTTGAGAGTCTTCAACAATGAATCCAAATGAAGCTTACAATGATGAGAGAGCACAATGCAAGAACTAGGGCATACATCCCAATACTCCAAGCATGGAGTGAAATCAAATGATCAACCAACATAACCCTCTAAAGGAAATGCGACCTCCTTTTATAGAGTTAAGGGGTGCAATATCCAATGACCGACCTTTTCCCTTTTGGAGGGAAAACATAAACTCTCATTATAAAATAAAGTCTCTAATAAACTAAGACTATGTGCACTTTATTATTTTTAATTAAATAATAAAACAACTAACCTATGTGCACATTAAACTAACTAAAGAGACTCCCACTTGTAGCGCTAGGCATACCAAGGGGTCACAAAATAGACAATAGACATCTTTGGATCATCTTCAAGCTCAATCCTCAAGCCCATGAGAAGAGAGAATGGGTTGAGGGTCTTCAAGTCTTCAATTTCATCAATGTCCCAAGAAGGGGACATTACAATTTTTTTAAGTGATTCTATAGCAAAGGGCAACAATCCAAATTGATCAATGACATTTTTTAGATCACGTAAAAGGCATGTCTATTTTATCTAAGGGACAGGTCCTTAAGCCCGTGTTATTTCCACGTCTTAGACAATATATGAACTATGACTTTGTATTCCTAGTTATCTCCTATCCACAATTGTGTTAAGATGGAATAAGAGATCCATTCTTAGATTTGCAATCTCCTCTCTTAGTTTGGATATGTCACCATTGACAATTTTCCTTTTCGCTTTGAAGGTTTGGATGAGCTCGGGAGTAGTTCCTACAGAGGTCAATGATATTAGTGAATTCTAATTTGTTTGTATCTCTTTTCCATAAGATTAAAGGATTCTTGTGTGTCTTCATCCAATCCTTTAAGGAATAGATTTTTAGAAGAGTAATATCAAGACCTATACCACACCTCCTATGAAGGAAGAGGAACCAATCAAGATAGTCCTCAACACTCTCATCCTCCTTTTGTTGTATCCTAAAGAGTTCTTTCTTTCAGTCCCTAACCCTACAGTAATCTTGGTATTTATCCAAGAAGACTGTTTCCATCTCCTCCCAAGTATGGATAGAGTTGGGGTTTAAGCCCATGAACCATCTCATGGATGTGTCCTTTAATTTGAAAGGAAATAGCTTAAGCTTTTGGGTGCATGTAATGTACCCTTTTGGAATTAGCACTCAAACTAATTAGAAAACAACTTCAAAATATTAAACCCAACCAATAGTGCTTGTACCTTCCATAAACCATTCTAAAATCACCTTGGAGTTCAAGGAACAGGCCCAAATGATTCACATAAAACACAATCTGAACCAAACTCAATCAAATGCAGCCCACTATATTATGAAATAAATATTGCAATCTGATGGTAAAATAACAATGATCAAATTCTCACATACCCTTCACATGCTATCAATAAAACCTCTCTAAAAATTGCTGATATAAACTCAAATATAAACTGCTACACACTAATCACTACATGCACTTGGGAAGCTATCAAGTACTCCAAACCACACATTAAACTCACTTGATCCTACTTATAAAAAATAGTATCACATGTAGGATGAATTCACTGCTCAAAGTGCTTATAAAATGGCCATGTTAAATCAGATTTAGCACTCCTAGCACAAGTCGTTGCACAAAGGACTTAACACATCCAACACACAATAGATCCAAGCCCCAAAATAGTTTAGAATCCCTCCTAAAGGTAGCTACCTCTCCCAATCAATATTGATGCAAGTCGACATGAGGGAGAGATGAAAATGCACTTAAAACCAGATCAAAACCATACTCCAGGTAGTCGCTGCTAAAGACTGTGATTATTATTCAAATAAGCATTGATTTTGATGCCAAGGAACATTTAATATTTCATTCAAACCACCTCCTACAGATCGCTGCTACAAAGGACTCCAAAATACCATTGAACCATGCACTATTCAGATCACCACACTTAGAAATAAATCAGCCACAAAGAGGATATTCAAATAAATAGAAATTGTTGCCCAAAATATATATTTTCACACAAATATGAGCCTCCAAGTGAAGTCACTGGAATAAGGAAGGAACAACAGACTTATATTGATAAAAATCAGATCATTAATCATGGAAATGCATTACCAAACTTGCCTCATACCAAACGCTGCAATAAAGGTTGCAAACATCACAATATCATGCAATAACCCAATTCGATCCACACTAAAAATGCCTCAAACCAGACATCAAATCAGCATGCAATATTTCAATAGGGTTTAGAGTGGGATGCTTAATAAAATATTGCACTAATACAAGTCACTATAGCCAGCACAAATGCAAGAGTCAATTCGCTAGCACTAGATCTTTCAATGCACACAATATTCCAAATAGATAACTTCAACTTGACATTAAAACCATACGATATAGTAGAATCACCGCAGAGAACATGCAGATTTTTAATTGCAAATTTCATCAAAGAATTCGTCAAAGCCAAAGTATAGATCTCACTTGAGATTGTACCAATAAACCCTTCAATTTGAGATTCAAACCAGCTACAATGGATTGCAAAAAGATCCTCAACAATGAGAGAGCAAGAGCATCAAGTTTGGGCATACATCCCTTCTCCAAGCATGGAGCCAAAATCGATAATCATCATAGCATGTCTTACAATGATCAAGCAACCTCCTTTTATAGACAAAGGGGTGCAAAATTTGAATTTCCCTTTTGGAGGGAAAACATAAACTCTAATTAAATATTGTTTGAACTATGTGCACTTTATTATTTTTAATTAAATAATAAATATACTAGCTTATGTGCACATTAACTAACTAAAAGGGCCCACCAAGGGGTTACAAAATAGATAATAGATATCTCAAGACAAATTTTGAGCCCAATCCTCAAACCCATTGGGTTGAGGGTCTTCAATTCTTCGATGTAGACAATGTCCCGAAAAGGGGACATTACAAATGTTTGAGGCATAGTCATAGGTCCGACACAAGACTTTGAACTCAAATAGGAATTGGTCAGGATCTTTTGAGACTAGTCCCCGAAGGTTGATAGAATTGAAGGAGATATGTTCTTCATGGGGGTTTTCGTATGATATGAGCCCAAACCAATTCGCCCACCAAGCAAGTGGGGTAGATCTCTACGATTGAGCCCCCCTACCTCCCCTCTATAGAGAGGAGGCATATATGTGTGTGTGTGTGTGTGTGTGTGTATACATATATATATACATACATATATATATATATATATATACATATATATATATATATATATACATACATATATACATACATATACATATACATACATATATACATACATATACATACATATATATATACATACATATATATGGGGTAGATCTTTATGACGACCCCCTACCTCCCTTATATATAGAGGGAGGCATATATATATATATATATATATGGGTGCCCATATATTCTATATGCTTCTCAAAGTTGAGATGCCCATAGTTTAACCATACACCACCTCCGTTGGGGCTACATGAGTCCCTTTCCAACTATACAACTACACCGGGGCCTTAGGTCGGGTTCACTTGAGATGCCCATCCCATATACCCGATCCAAACTAAAGGCATAGTATATAGAGAAGAGACTTGGTCATTAAGGTCCAACAGATGGGATAGGTGAATGTCCTTCCAAGTGGAGGGTTGTCATCATTTGCACCATTGGGGTTTTCCACTCCATTAGACATCCTTTCTTGCTGAATAAGTTGCTCCATATGTTGATTTTTAGGGGGTTTGTAAATTGATTCTAATAAAGCTACCTCTATGGTCTTAAGTCTAGACATAAAATCCTACCATACTTGTATGCAATGGAAAGTTGCAAAAGCTATGGAGTGAGGCTAAAGAACCTCAAAGCTTTACTAACTCAACCATGCACCATCAGATTAGAGCTAAACAAGAGAAACTAACATAAAAGTATTATAACTTTGACAAAAACATCAAAAACTAACATGTATACTACTCTCTACTCTATGAAAGCTTATTAAAATTGAACCTAGTTTAGATCCTAAGCAATCAAATTATGTGTTGTTTACTCCCAAACATAGTGAAGAGATCTCTCCAAGTTGGCTACATGGCCAAGATTTAGATCTTCCCTTACTAACTATATTTGGAATGGATGGATGCAAGATGGAGGAGCTCTTAACAATGGATTATGGCCAAGATCCAAATGTTCTATAGCTTAAAGCTATCACAAATGGTTTCTAATGCCTTTCCAAAGTGTTTGAGAGTAAAGTTGTAAGTCTGAATGGGAGGGGTGACCCTTCTATTTATAGTTTTCCACTTGGGAGAGTTTAGAATTTGGGTGCATGTGGGACTAAAGTCTAAAAAGCACTTTAGGATTAGATTAGGATAAACATGCTTTAGGCTTAGTTAAGATTGGTTTAGGCTAGTTAACTAGGGTTTAGGCTAGTTAAACTCGATTAACAAGTGATTAGAGACTCATTGAGAGTTAGGAGGGGTCTGGATAACCAATTGTGACTGATAGATAGCCTAGGAAGCCAATAGAAGTGGTCTAGAGAGAACTAGGGAGATTCTGAATGGTCAAAAGGAGGAATGTTTAGCTAATAAGAGAGATATTAACCAAATTAGATGATTTATAGGAGGAATACAACCAAGAAGGTGTCGTAAATGGGCATCCGAGAATGGAGTGAAGAATGGGGAATTAATGAAGTATCGTTAATTGGTTGAATTGGATGAAATGCTAAGTGTAAGCATATTTTAGGTGTCTACACATATGCGAGAACAATTTCCTAACTACAAGTGCTTACTGATTGTTTGTGTTCCACATACTCCAAAGCATAAAAATAATCTTGTTATCACTACAAGGTATTTTATTTCAAAAGAAAGAGTTATGGAAAAAAATTCTAAATGGAAACTTATCAAAGCTAGCATAAAGTACTCGATTTAGTACCTTGATCTTTGATAACACCTTAAGAATATCCTCGAAAATGACGCAAAAAGTGATGAGTGTCATTGATACTTGCACTTTAATTATCTCATGATTTTTCAGTCCATGGCAGTGTCCACATCTATTTACACCAAAGAGAACGATGAAACCATGCTCGGCATGTGTTTACTCTTGAATCCAATCAAATATTACTTCTAAACACAATTAATGAATGCCTTCTATTAATAAAACAAAAGATTACTAAATTCAGAATGGAAGGGTTGAAAGCGATGAAATTATAGTAATTGAAATGAGTGCTTTGAGTAAATATTAATTAAACAAACAATAAATGCTCCCTTCACATCATGGAGGAGTGACCCTTGCTCCTTCCCTCCGATCCCGCTTTAGTATGCAAATCACACAAGCGATATAACCCGAGAAGCATGCACTTTATTCAATAGAATAATTTATTAAACAACAACTATGTAAGTCCCCCTTTTAAGGACATCACTCTTCAAGCCTCATACTTGTACAAAAATTAGTTTTAAATAATTTTGTATGCTTCGAGGTTGGTCATGAAATTAATTGAGCATTATTGTTCTAATTTCTCATCATGCGGAGAGGTTGTTCTTGCATATGGAACATTATATTCTTCGATTATGGGTTGATCCTCTTGGGAGATTCTAATTTAGCATTGGGAGGGTATAAAGAGGAGTTTCTTTACACTTGGAAGATTATATTGGATATTTTTATTCTTCTTGGATTGTTCACGGTGTGCATCTTACTCCACCTGGATGAAACCCTTAAGGTGTGACAATCTCTCTTGGGAAAGGAAACCCTCCAGGATCCATTAGAGGCTTCATTTAGGAGTCTAATGTGAGTTGATTTGGCACTACTAGTGCATTCACTATTCTTCCTAGCCCTAGGCGAGTTTCTTAAGGGACTGATTTGGTATCATAGAGAGCTGATAATTGTGATTTGAGTTCATATTCAGATTTATCATTATATTTGGAGATAGAGACTATGATTTGGTGATTTTTGGAGTAGGGTTTCATATTTATCTACCCACTTGCAGATTTTGGTTGCATATTTGGGCATGATTTTGTGGTTGAAAAATTATGAGATTATTTTGTTGGATAGTTTGTCTTCTCATAATCATTTTGAGCTATCATATGTGTTCTCATTCCCATTTTGCATGGTGTTATAAATTTTAGAAGTTTCAGTTGTGTTATTCGAATTAATTCATTTCCATCTATTTTAGTGGATGTAAATTCAGTTTTATTGCATAAATAATATCTACAAATGTAGTCATGCATGTGGTATTTATTTCATGAAGATTGGGGATGTTTTGACTAGGGTTTGAGACTCCCAAAGTTTCATATCATTTCGCTACCCTAGAGAAGGGCATTTATTTGTGTGAAGTTAAATTGTGGTTGATATATTTCCATGTTCAATGTGATGTGTTATTGGTTTTGTTGTTGATTTGGATCAGATTTGAGGAAAAACCCCATTCGTACCTATTCAGCCCCAAAAGGGACATTATAGTGGTATCAGAGCACAGATCTTCAAAAGGCCTAGGGTTTCAAGTTTGAAGGATTGATGGCATGGAAGGGTAAGATCTCTATTTTTGATGGCACTAACAAACTTTCAGTGAGATCATGGTTGTCAGAATTGGAGACATACTTGCAGTCAAACCCTATGTGTGTGGAGGATGCCCTGGAATTCATCCCTTGTCATTTGGAAGGGATAGCAAGGGATTGGTGGTACCATGTGATAGAGACCCAAGGAGAAGATGTGGTTTGCTTCTTGGATGATTTCAGTGAAAAGATCATAGGAAGGTTCGATATGCAAGCTTTCAAGGATGAGTCCCAAGGTAATAGTTCATTGGTATTTAATGATATTCCTTTGGTTTCTAATGATTGTATGGGGCAAGGTGTTGAAGAAAATTCAGATTTGCATAAGGATGAAAAGAATGAGGTTGGGGACTCAAGCACAAGCCATGAGGATGGTACACACATGTGTGTACAAAGTACGGATGATTGCATGGCAAAGGTAGCTCCAATTGTTGAAGATAAGTGGCTTCAATGGGTGGGTAGCCCATGGATTGGTATGTACACTTCCAAATTATTGTCTCCATCTTTGCATTTATTGGGACATGTCTTGAGTAATGATATGAGGATACTAAAGGAAATGATAAGCTTGCAAGATCCTAATAGCATGCACATGAAGGAATGGGATCCGGGTGATCCTAAAGGAGAATTGGTGAAGAGCTTTCCCCCTCCCAAAGGCTATGGTATGTTTGAAAAGATAATTAATTCCTTCTTTCATTTGATTCATATGTCAATTGTTATACATGTGCCTAGAAAGGAATTTTGGGATCATAATGATGAATGTATTAGAAATAACTCACCCAAATTGATATGGTCAAGGAGAGAGGAAGAATTTCTCCATGAAGGTCCGAGGATCACAAAAGATGGAGTTGTTGGTCTGTACATAACAACAGTGAAAGGAAGGTCATTTGAGGGAAATTTCAGCCTAATGAAAGCTCAAGGACATGGGAGAATTGTCAAGCAAGCATATCAAGACAAAGATATAGTGAAGGTAAGCACTAGAAAGCAAAAGGGCATGAAGGTATTTCAGTTTTTGTCCATGCATCATTTCAGATTTTCTACCATGAGTGGATGGTTAGGAATACTCATGTTTCATATATGATGTGTCCTCTTTTGTCACCAATGATTGAACACCTTTGTGCACATCATACTTCATGGGGTAAGGAGGTAAGAGGTGTTATTTTTTGCAAAGGACATGTAGACACTTGGGCTCAATTTCTATGGTGTTCTCACAAGTGGCATATAGATGCTATGATGAGTCCTTCAAAGGGAGGAATATCTGATTTTAAAATCAGTATGGAAGAGTTGGGAGGATTGGGCAGCCATATGCATCAAATTGACAAAGGAGAATGGGAAAGAAGGTTGGGGTCAAGCAAGGATGATTTCAAAGGCTTCACGGTCACCCATAGCATCTTCATGTTGTCAAATTTCGTGGAAATGTGCAAGGTATGTAATGATTTTTTTGAAACTAAGCCAGCTGAAGTTACATTGGTATGGAATGGTGACTACATACACTTTCTTATGATCCTATCATGTTTTTTCTTCCACCATCTGCAAGATAAATCAGATTTGCTAGGAGTCCATGAAGGTAAGGTGCATTTAATATATTTTTGGAGGGTTGATTCTAACTCAGAAATTCTGAGTTGTAAAAAGAGTAAGAGCAGCACCCTTTCTTCAATGTATGGCACACCAACTTCTCATTCATTCAGGGTGAAAGGTTTTCTTTATAACCAAGTGGTCACTAGGCTTGTTGAGAGTGACACTACCGTATACTGCATAAAGAAAATGGGGCAGCTATCACTTCTCCTAGGAAAAGATGAGGTATGTGATGGATTCCTTGTGATTATGTTAGTTGATGATGAAGTAGTTCTTGGAATTCAATGGCTGCAATCTTTGAGGGAATTCACCCTCAATTGTCATGATAAAGAAGTGAAATTCTATGACAAAGACAAAGAAATCAGAATTCAAGGTATTAAGGATGAAGGGAGTACATTAGGGAATGCTTGGTATTCACATTGTGGTTTGCTTTCCATCATAACAGCTGATTGGAAAAATATTGTTATAGATGAGGATGTCAAAAATCAGTTTGTTAGTAACATCATAGAAGAAGTTTGCATGAAGGAACAACCTATGATGGATGTTTTGGGACAGCGGGTAAGGCACTTGCAATCAAGAAATCCTCCACATCAAAGGTTACTCACACTTGCCACCAAGTGGATTTTGATTACATGGAAGTGGTGTTCTTCTTTTAGCATCATGGGCAAGGTAAGGGTTACTCTCATAAGATGTTTTGTGGCCATTTCACTTCTAAACTTGCAATTCTACAACCAAGATGAGGTGTTTCTCCCAATTTTGTTTGTTGATTTGTGGATATCTTCTTGGGGAAGCAATAGAGGGGCAGATTTGAAGACATTCTTTTTATACAAAATGATGGGTAAGAGGGTTCACTCATACTTGGTGTCATTTGGGGCAAGATTCTAGGCATGGTATGGCTGTTATATTTACATACCAGCTCTCATGAGTTATGGTTCGAGTCAAATTTTGAAAAGATTGGTTTGGGGCAGCTTGGTAGCATCTTTTAGAGGCCAAGGTAATCACTTTGATAGAGGTTACGTATTTGTTTCATAGGCTTCCGCATTAATTCCAGCTCTCTACCCATTCTTTTGACAATGAAGGAGGAGTGCAGCCATGAGGATGAAGGGTTTGCAGTCTATTATCATTGATGATGTGTTTCCAACTGTTATAAGAGAGATTCCAGCCCCTATCATTCTGATTTTAGGGAACAAAATACATGATTACAGTTGTGTTTGGGACAACAAGAGGGAAATTGGGAACACCCAATGTGTGGATGGCAATTATGAGGCCTTGGCAAGCAAAGATGAAGAGTTGGTCATCATAGCCACAAAGCAAGGAGGGATAAGGAGTGATATAGAACAGAATCATTCACATTCACAACATAAGATATCATTCCATAGACACAAAGTTCTAGAAATCATATCAATAAGAACACAAAGTTTCTTATCACGAGAAGATAAATGATCCATGAATTTTAGGTAAGCAAGAAGGGACAATGGAGGAAGATAGAGAAAAGGGAAAATCTTCTGTATTGATTTACTTTTGATTATAATTACACTTCAAAAGTATCAGAGTCCAACATTTGCAATGAGCCAAGATCTTACATTTATAGATGAAGTGAAAAGAGGAGAAGAAGAGAAGGAAGAAAATATGATTTGGAAGCTCAACCACCAACCATCAATGCCCCTGCAAATCCACCTACAATCTATCAAATCTGGTTCTGCATGTCTTTGGCGTGCTGAAGAAGGAAGGATGGAAGATCAGATCAAATTTGATCTAGTTGAAGTAGTTGATCACATATTAATGGCATGAAAGATGTTTTCATATTTTCACCCAAATCAAGATATCCAATTGGTTCTCCATGTCTATTTGGTGTTGGAGAAGGAAGGATGGAAGATCGGATCAAATCTGATCTGTTTGAAGCAATCAGATCACGTATTAATGGTGTGAAAGACATTTTCTAGATTTCAACCATCAAATCCTACTGAAAACAATATTTTATGCTTCCATGGTGTAGAGGAGACCAAGATCTTTCCAACAGTATAAAATTTGTCAAATTTTGAGCACTGGAGTGAAAGTTATGCTCATTTGAATATTTGAATCGAATCCATGTACAAAAATGGTGAAAATGCAATTTTTGCAAAATGGATCCACGGGCCCGAAATTGAAATTGTGCCTTTAGCGCAAAAGATGCAAAAAGTGCAAAAGTTCCTCACAGCCCCACAAGCCCATAACTTCACATTTTGATTGGGTCTGACACGTGGCTTTTACCTGAGTGGTAATGAGTCATGACTCACTTTATAATTTTACTTCTTTTAGAAACAAGGCTCAAAATCTCAAAGTTCTCCATGACCCGCCTTCCCCACTTTGACTTTTGATGTGGGCTAACATTTGACTTTTTCCCTTGGCATGAGTGGGGCCATGGTTCACTTTATCACTTTACACCTTTTATGGAAACAAGGCTCAAAATCTCAAAGTTCTCCATGACCACCCACCTCTTTTTGACTTTTTGAATGGGCAAAAAGCATTTTAACATTTGATTTTCCTTTGGATTTTTGGGCCTTAACCAAATTTTGAAGGCTTTATGATTCCTGGACATGGCTGCACTTTTATTTGGGACCTACTTTTGGATTTTCCCTTAGAAAGAGCGCTGAAAAGAGACATGGCTTCCTTTCCACGGCTTTTTTCTGTTTCTTTTGTTTTGGCTAAGTCCCTTTTGTTTGGTGGGGCCATATGTCTGACCCTAGACATGTGGAGGCAAAAATGCACATTTTTGGGACTTTCACCTCCTGGATTTTTCCTTTGAAGTTACTCTTTGACATGTGGAGGCTTCACGTAAACCCTTATATACTTAGCCGATTCAACAATTGGCCCTTTCCTTTTTGGACTAGGACATGTGGAATGTTGGTGCTCATTTGGGGACCACCTTTGGCTTTGACCTTGAAGGTGTGTGCCGATTGAGACACATGGAGAGCTTCTTCATTTGGCTTTTTTATACTTAGCTGATTGGGCTCTTTTCCCATTTGACTTCTATCATTGGACCCTAGATGTGTGGAGGGATGACACTCAGTTTGAAGGTCTCTCTCTTTGTTCCGCACATTTGAAGTTGTGCCGATGAGACACGTGCTGTGCCTTCCTTGGTCCTTTACACTTACTTAGCCGATTTGGGCCCTTTAATTTACCTTTCTATACTTTGAATTTTTGGAGTTTAACATTTGACTTTTTCCCTTTTGGAAACAAAGATAAATTTCCAAAGTGCCATGTGGACGATCCACCTTTCCTTAGCTTGAGCTTCTTTGACCAATTCAGGATCCTTGAGGCCATGTGGAGCCAATTTGACACTTTTACAAAAATAACAAAAAATGATAAGTTCACAAAAAAAACCCACCACGCCGCATCTAATTAGAGATGTCCATGTACTCGTGGATGGGAAAAAAAATTTGATAGGAAGATACGCCCATCATTCATGACTGTAGAAAAAAATACAGAGGAGGGGAAACTCCACCATTTATGCCTAAAAACAAATTGCTCCTCGTGGAAAGAAACTGTAAACAAATACCAGGCTCGACGATCCATGGCCATAGAAAAAGGATTTGACAATTTCATTCGAATGGAGGAAACAATTTTCAAGCATCCAGATGGGAAGACAAAATTTTATCAAACCATGCGGACTGCAAGATTTTAAATTAATAGGGTGAGATTGCAAATGAGCACCACTTCTTCAAAGCATGAATTTTTCTATCTCTCCAGACTTCTCACTCTGCTCAAACATCTCTCAAAGGCACCAACTCAAAATTTTGAAACTTGACTTGAAAAATGAGGGGATTTTGAGGGTGACAACAGTTAGCTCTTTCTGGGGATGACTTGGCTTGGACAAAGAGGAACGAGGCAAGATCAAGAACCATAGAAAAACTCTTGGGAAAGTAGACCAGTGCCTTATCCATTGGGAAAATAGAGTCAAAGGTAAAACCAATATGAAGACAACACACGGAAGGAAACAAACCAAAAGGAAAAAAAAAAAAACAAAACACACACACAGTATATACAAAAGGACTGCCTAATCACCTAGGACTTGAACAACTTCAAATACTACCCACTATAAGGAAGTGGGAGAGAGGATCCATCCATATAATCCAAGTAGAAATAATTTTCTCCAACAAAGTGTCTGATTTTGAAAGGACCAAGCCAAAGAGAATCAAACTTACCATGGCTTCCTCGAGGTTCATGTCTTTTGTCCCATAGTAGAACAATGTCTCCCACTTGAAAATATCTAGGCCTAGCCTTCTTATCAAAAAAAGCTTTCACCTTTCAGTTGATGAGTTGAGATCCTATCAAAAACTTGCATCTTGTCTTCATCCAACTTTTGAAGATACATGATCCTCTTGTCAAGGAACTGATGAAACTTGAATCCTCAATAGCCTTCATTAAGTGCAAGGCTGGTAATTCCATTATTCTTTAGTGAGCTTGAGCTTCAACACCATACACCACTTGAAATGGAGACATCCCAATTGCTCTTTTGGGTGTAATTCTATCTTCCAGAGAGCATCATAGAGCTTCTTGTGCCAATTCCTTTGAGAGTCATTGACAAGCTTCCAAACGATGGTTACCAATTCTTATTTGTTGATTCTACTTGTCCATTCCCTTGAGGATAATAATATGAAGAATGAGCAAGGGAAATTCCATAGCCATAGTAGAAATCCATCATCTCAGAAGAAGAAAAATTGGAAGCATTATCAGTCACAATCTTGTTTGGTACCCCAAACCTTATCAAGATGTTCTCTTGATGAAATTACACACCACCTCAGAAGTAGTGCTTTTGAATGGAATAGCCTCTACCCACTTTGTGAAGTAATCATGTAGTAGTTAGTACGTGAGTATGTCCAACACTGGAAGGTGGGTTAAGAGTTCAATGAAATCTAATCCCCATTGTTGAAAAGGCTCATCAATCACTACTGGTTTGAGTGGTAAAGCAACCAACTTAGGTCTCCCAACAAAATTTTGATAGGCTTCACACTTACCTACCCATTTTGATGCATCTCTGAACAATGTAGGCCAATAGTACCCTACACGAAGGATCTTATGGGTAGTGACATAGAAGAGAAATGCCCTCCACAAGCTTGATCATGAAAAGTTGAAAACAACTTCTTTTGTTGCTCTTTGTCCACACATTTAAGGAATCTTCCATCTATGCCTCACTTGAACAAAGCATTTTCCCATAATACATATTATATGAGACCTTAGCTTAATAGCTCTCTTTTCCTTGGCACTCAAATGGGATGGACACTCTCCATAAGTAAGAAAATGTGCAATATCAACATACCACTCATTTGTTGAACTGAGGAAGAGGACAACAGGAACATCAACTACTTTTGTGGACAATTCTTCATCAGCCCCTTCAACAATAAGCTCACACAAGCCTTTACCCCAAACTAGCTTAGTTGGCTTGATATCAAGGTCATATTCTTGGACTTTTGCTACCCAATTGCCTCTCTTAGTTCCAAACTCTGTTGTGTAAGAATAGACTTGATGGTTGTATCAGGTACAAGCACAACAAGAGTGAGAATTAAGAATATAAAAATGAAAACTGCTTGACAGCTTGACCCATTGCAAAAGCATGTTTCTCCATCATAGTATATTTCAATTCATGAGCTTTTAAACATAGCTCATGAAGGCAATTGGAAGTTCATGATTCTCATAATTTTTCTGAGTTAGCACAACAGACCAAGGTATTCTCTGTAGCATAGCAATAGATAATAAAATCCTTGTTGAAATCAGGACATGCTAAGATGGGAGTTTTAGCAATGGCTTTCTTGATATCTTCAAATGCTTCCTTACCTTTAGAAGACCAACCAAAGTTTTTCTTTCCTTTCATCATTTGAGAAATGCTCATAGTCAGTTCTGCAAAATCTGGAATGAATCTCCTCAGGAAATTTATCTTGCCAAAGAAAGAGTGAACACCCTTTTTGCTTGTGGGAAGAGGAATCTGCTGGATTGCTTGAACTCTTTCTGGATCTATCTTGATCCCTTCTTTGGAAACAATATGCCCCAACAACTTTCCTTTAGTAACACAAAAGACAGACTTCTTAGGATTGAGAGAAACTCCATGTTCTCTGCATTTTTGAAGAACTGTTTCTAGATGTTGAAGATGATCTGCCCTTTGTTTTGAAAAAATAGTCAAATCATCAAGGTACACAACAATACACTTTCCCTTTAGACTACCAAAAGCTAAATCCATTTCCCTCTGAAAAGTGGCACCAACATTGATAAGACCAAATGGCATTCTCTTGTAGGAAAAGGTGCCCCAAGGGGTAGTAAAAGTAGTCTTGTGTTGATGGAAGTCTTGACTTCCACTTGATTGTATCAGAGAATCCATCTAGCATAGACAACATCTCAGAGCCTGAGACAACTTGCAAAACTTGATCCATCATGGGGAGTGGATAGTTGTCTTTTAGAGAGGCCTGATTCAAATTCCTGAAATCCACACAGATGTGAATCTCACCATTCTTTTTCTGACAGGCACAATGTTGGCAATCCATGTTGAATGATGTATAGGGAAAATAATCTTGGCTTTTAGTAACTTCTGGATCTCTTGAAAAATAGTATCAACAACCTTAGGATTATACTGCCTTTGCTTCTTGAAAGGTTTGATCCCAGGTCTCAGAGGGATATAGTGTTGCATCTCCTTTGGTTGAAAAGCCTTAAGATCATCATATGAATAGGAAAGAACATCAACATACTTTTTAATAGGTTTACTTACTTTCTTTTTCTCTTCTTGAGTGTAACATTTTCCAATATTCACCACCTTGGGTTCATCATTGCTTCCAATATTGACCTTCTCATACTCAGCAGATTGTTGAGTCCCTTGAGAAGCTTTAGATTTGATGAACCTATCATGTTTTTCAAATAGATCTTCTAGACTCACCAGTCCTTTGGGAATCTTGTTACCCTTCAACTTAATACAACCATCTGATCCATTTCTTCCTTGATATCTTCCTCATTAGAGGGCACATATTCTCTAGGAAGAGTTTCACTTCCTTCAAAATATAATTGATTGAAGTTATCTTTAAGCTCAAGAAAGAGAGAAAGTGTTGATCATCATTGAAAACCTACCCAGTTTGCTTGCATTATCTGGCACACTAGGCCTATGAATCATTTCAATGGTAAATTTCTCTTGAGAGAAATCTGGATGAGGAATCAACAAAGATCCTGAGACAGCTAGAGAATCAGCTCTAGTATTCTTTTCTCTTGGCACAACTTCAATTGAGAAAGCATCAAGGAATTCAATGGAATCCCAAACAAGATTTCTATAATGTTTCAATCTCCTATTCTTGACTTGGTAAAGATCCCTTACCTATTTCACAATCAACTCTGCATCACCATGAGCACAAAGATTCTTTACTCCTATTTCTTTTTCCATGCTCAACCCAAGGATGAGAGCCTCATACTCATTGTATTATTTGTATTTTCAAAATGAAGCTTGAAAGAAAATGGATGAATCTTCCCTTCTGGAGAGATTAACACCACACCAGCTCTAGAACCAGCTGAAGAGCAGCTTCCATCAAACTCCAAAGTCCAAATGCCATTGGGATCATGAATCACTCCCTTAGGGAGATTTGCCTCATCCTCTATGACATGATCATATAGTTTCCATGCCCTATATCTTCATAGAGTATTTGTGCTTTTGGATCATCAGTCTTTTGCACAATATACTCAGTTTTTTTTCAGTAACAACTTTCTCATTTTCCATTGACCAGGATCAAAGCATGTGACCAGTCCATCTGAATTTCACCTCCTACCTTTTTACAAAAATTCCTACTCAAGCAACATACCATATGAGGGAGGAATATCAACTACCAAAATAGTGGCTAAGACCCTTTTCTCTGGAAAAGCAAGTGAAGGCTACTTGTGCATCTTTAATCCTTCCAACCAAAGGCACTTCTCTACTCTCCATGGAATAGTAGGAACCAAAGGCACGTGTTAGAGTCAGGCCCAAAGCATGAGCTACTTTTGTAGGCATTACATTGTCTGATGCTCCTGAGTCTATAACACAATTACTGAGTTTATGGCCAGCTATGAGGAGAGTCACATAGAATGGTTCAATTTTCTCATTAAGGGAAGTGACTGCAGACCACAAGGCTTGGTTGAGGTGAGGAAGAGGGAGTGGGAAAAATACCTTTAGAAGTATTGGATGAGGCTTTGGATTTGGAATTGAAAAAGTTTACCATTTTAGCAAAGGATTTTGGATGGGTTTGGTAAAACTCTGCCTCTGAAATTTGGATTTTGGTCTTTTGAGGTGATCAATAATATCAAAAGACCCAGAGGTGGATGGGGCATCATTACTAGGAATAGGAGAAACTTTTGATTTATCAGTTTTAGGAGTTGAAGGACAAGAAGTTTTGGAAATAGAAGTAGAAGGAAAGGATTAGCATTACTCACCTTTTGTGTGGAGGTAGTGGGAATAGGAGCTCCTCTTCTTAGCAACCATTGGAATAGTTATAGGAAACTCCTTGGATTTCTTAGCAGGTTGCACCACTTTTTTTTTTTTTTCATTTTCTCTGAGTCATAACAACATATGACTCACTATTCATCTCTGCCACTCTTTTCATATATTCATCTTCATCATCCATACCTTCAGTGGTGAGGAAATGAACTTGAGATCCACCAAGTTCCTCTTGTTCTTCATCAACCTCTTCTTCTGGGTCTTCAAAGTCTTCATTAAATTCCTCATCATCAGGTTCTTGAACTTCACAAGTTGCATTGACTGGAACCTTGATAGGTGGGCCTTCAATAGCCAATTTATTCTGAGAAGGAGGTAACTGGTTCCTAGGCTGAAAATTCCTTCTTGGAATATCTTGATAAGGAGTATGTTGAGCCAATTATTTTTGATGGCAATGAGATCATTTCCAACTTCTGCACTAACTGATTTAAGTTGGCTCCAGGAGAGGAAGAGGAGGATGCTTTAGATTTGGAAGGTTCTCTTTTCAATTTACCAGACATGATTAAATCATCCTCAACACTGATAGCCAAATGTTGATCAACATCCGAGTTGCAAGGTTAGCTCTCCTTAGTGCATAACTCACTTCAGGAAACTGAGCATTGAGGAAGAAGCACTTTTGGATTTGATCTATAGGGATGAGTGTTCTGTGGAATTTTAAGAACTAGCTTGTTGAATTTAGCCACAAACTCCCTCATGGGTTCATGTGGTTCCTTCTTGATATGAGAAATTTGAGCCAAGAGGGCATGCACATCTTCACAGGTTTGAAACGTTGCTCAAACTGAGTTGTCAAGGTGGTCCAATTAGTAATTGACCCACAGGAAGATGATAGAACCAATCAACAACATTATCCTGCAATGTTTCCACAAAGAGCCTGACAGAAACGTCTTCATGTTCAACCCCAAGAATCCCACATGCAACAATGAAGGCTGCAATGTGTTCATCTGGGTGTACTTTCCCATCACCTCGGAATTTAGGAAAACCTTTCCTACTACTCCTGGGTAACTCATTCAATGGTTGAGGAAGAGCAAGAGGCCCAATCCATTGTCCCCAAGGTAGAGGTGTTGCCATCTGTGGGAAGATTGTTTAAAGGGGAACTGAAACACCAGCAAGTATCAAAAAGAAGAAGATTAGGATTGAGTTGTTTTGGAGGAATGTTATTCTTGGAATTTTGTCTTTAACAGGAGGTGTGCTTGAAGAATGAGTTCCTCTGTTCCTTCTTGCTGGAAGAAGAGAGAAGTTTTGTTGCTCAGAAGTTGAAAATGAGAATCTTCAACCCCAAGAGCTTTCTTCCCACGTGTATACCATAGAGTCGCCAGATCAAAAATGATCTTGAAGTTGTTCTTTTAAAAGGGATATGTTTGAAACAAAATCCCCAGTGGAGTCACCAAAAACTATTGGGTTTTAAAATGGTACTTTAATCAAAACCATAGTCAGGGGACAACAAGTCCCTCCTCTTTATGGGAGAGGTTCCCTTATTGAAAAAGCAAGCAAAGCTTATATACAAATGTACAACTTTCATCTTAAGGCTGGACCTCTGACATCTTGAAATGATTTTATACCAAAATAGATTATCAATACAAATGAATGGAAGAACTGAAGAAAGGAAAGAGAAAAATATAATAGTACTTTTAGGAAATATAGATAGTAGAGTATAACCCTATACGTATTGAGAAAGAGTGATATCAGAACAAATCATTCACATTCACAACATAAGATATCATTCCATAGACACAAAGTTCTAGAAATCATATCAATAAGAACACAAAGTTTCTTATTACAGAAGATAAATGATCCACAAATTTTAGGTAAGCAAGAAGGGACAATGGAGGAAGATAGAAAAAAGGGAAAATCCTTTTGTATTGATTTACTTTTGATTATAATTACACTTCAAAAGTATCAGAGTCAACATTTGCAATGAGCCAAGCTCTTACATTTATAGATGAAGTGAAAAGAGAGAAGAAGAGAAGGAAGAAAATATGATTTGGAAGCTCAACCACCAACCATCAATGCCCCTGCAAATCCACCTACAATCTATGTCAAATCTGGTTTTATGCATGTCTTTGGCATGTTGAAGAAGGAAGGATGGAAGATCAGATCAAATTTGATCTAGTTGAAGTGATTGATCACATATTAATGGCTTGAAAGATGTTTTCCATATTTTCACCCAAATCAAGATATCAGTTGGTTCTCCATGTTTTTTGGCATGTTGGAGAAGGAAGGATGGAAGATCGGATCAAATCTGATCTGTTTGAAGCAATCAGATCATGTATTAATGGTGTGAAAGACATTTTCCAGATTTCTAACCATCAAATCCTACTAAAAACAATATTTTATGCTTCATGGTGTAGAGGAGACCAAGACCTTTCAAGTATAAAATTTGTCAAATTTGAGCACTGGAGTGAAAGTTATGCTCATTTGAATATTTGAATCGAATCCGTACAAAAATGGTGAAAATGCAAAAATGGAAATGGATCGGGCCGAAATTGAAATTGCACCTTTAGCATGAAAAAGAGATGAAAAAGTGAAAAAGTTTCCCATGACCCCTGCAAGCCCTGCAACTTCACATTTTGCATTTGGGTTTGACACGTGGCTTTACCTGAGTGGTAAGAGTCATGACTCACTTTATAATTTTTTACTTTTTGGAAACAAGGCTCAAAATCTCAAAGTTCTCCTGACGACCCCCTCTTCCCACTTTGATTTTGATGTGGGCTAACATTTGACTTTTTCCCTTTGGCATGAGCTCAAGTGGCTCTGCACCGGTTCACTTTATCACTTTACGCCTTTTATGGAAACAAGGCTCAAAATCTCAAAGTTCTCCTCGACCCACCTTCCCGCTTTGACTTTTGACGCGGGCTTAACATTTGACTTTTTCCTTTCATTAGGTGCAAAAGGCTTTATGTCGATTGGACACGTGGAGAGATGGCACACTCATTTGGGACACTTTTGGATTCGCCTCTTGAAAGAGTGCCGAAGAGACACATGGCTCCTTTCCCGTGGCTTTGCTCTATTTCTTTGTGTTTTGGCTAAGTCCCTTTTGTTTGGCGGGGCCATATGTCTATGACCCTGGACACGTGGAGGCTCAACACACATTTGGGACTTGCCTCTCCAGATTTTGCCTTTGAAGTTGCACCGAGATGACATGTGGAGGCTTCCACAAACCCTTCTATACTTAGCTTGATTCAACGACCGGCTCTATCCCTTTTTGGATTTGGACTAGGACACGTGGAAAGATGGTGCTCATTTGGGGACCACCTTTGGCTTCGACCCTTGAAGGTGCGCCGTTGAGACACGTGGAGAGCTCACCTGGTTTTTTATACTTAGTTTTTGGGCATGCTTTGCCCATTTGACTTCTATTGGACCTTAACACATGTGGGGTGCACTCAGTTCAAGGTCTCTCTTTGGGCCACGCCTTTGAATTTGTTGCTTAAATGGCGATGAGACACGTGGTGTCTTGGCAATCCTTTTATACTTACTTGGACGATGTGGGGCCTCGCCTTCTTTTGAACTTAAACTATGGCTTTTCTCCACTTTTGGGCCTTAGGCATTCTTTTCACATTAAGACTTTTTCTTTTGGAATGCAAAGATAAATTTCCAAAGTGCTTTGATGATGGCCTTCCCACCTTAGCTCGATTCGACCAATCAGGATCCTTCGGGGCCATAGAGCCAATTTGACACTTTTTCAAAAATAACAAAAAAATGATAAGTTCACAAAATAATCCGCCACGCCGCATCCAATTAGAGATGTCCATGTACTCATGGATGTTGGGAAAAAAATTGACAGGAAGATACGCCCATCATTCACATTTAATGTAGAAAAAATACAGAGGAGGGAAAACTCCACCATTTTACCAAAAACAAATTGCTCCTCATGGAAAGAGAAGCGTAAACAATACCGAGGCTCGATATCGATCCATGGCCAAAGATAAAGGATTTGACAATTTCATTGAATGAAGGAAACAATTTCAAGCATCTAGATGGGGAGACATAAATTTTATCAAACCATGCGGACTGCAAGATTTTAAATTAACAAGGTGAGATTGCAAATGAGCACCAACTTCTTCAAAGCACAAATTTTTCTATCTCTCCAGACTTCTCAATCTGCTCAAACATCTCTCAAAGGGACTTTAAAAACGAGGGGGATTTTGAGGGTGACAACATGTGCAGTGTACATCAAAGAAGGAACAACCGAGATTTCTTTGAGATCCGAGAACTTGCAATTGCTTGAGGACAACCAATTTTTGGGAAGGGAGCGTTGTAATGTCCCCTTTTCAAAGACATCACTCTTAGAGCCTCGTACTTGTACAAAAATATTTTTAAATACTTTCGTATGCTCAAGTTCTGTCATGGAATTAATTAAGCATTATTGTTCTAATTTCTCATTCGGGAGAGGTCGGTCTTGCATATGGAACATTTTATTCTTCCATTATGGGTTGTTCTTTTGGGAGCTTCTAATTTAACATTGGGAGGCTATAAAGAGGAGTTCACTATAATTGGAAGAGTAGATTGGATGTTTGTTATTCTTCTTGGATTGTGCACGATGTGCATCTTCCTCCACCTCGATGAAACCCCAAAGGTGTGGCAATCTTTCTTGGGGATGAAAACCCTCAAGGGATCCATTGGAGGCTTCATCTAGAGTCTCATGTGAGCTACTTTGGCACTACTAGTGCATTCACTGTTCTTCCAAGCCCTAGGTGAGTTGCTTAAGGGAATGATTTAGTATCATAAAGAGATGATAATTGTGATTTGAGTTCATATTCAAATTTTCATTATATTTGGAGATAAAGACCATGATTTGGTGATTTTGGAGTAGGGTTTCATATTTATCTACTCACTTACATATTTTGGTTGCATATTTGGGCATGATTTTGTGGTTGGAAAATTATGAGATTATTTTTGTTGGATATCTTGTCTTCTCATGATCATTTTGAGCTATCATATGTGTTTTAATTCCCATTTTCCATGGTGTTATGAATTTTAGAATGTTCATACTGTGTTATTCGAATTAATTCATTTCCACTATTTTAGTAGACTTAAATTCGGTTTTATTGCGAAAATAATATCTGCGTAAGTGTTGTCATGCATGTGGTATTTATTTCATGAATATTGGAGATGTTTTGACTAGGGTTTGAGACTCCCAAAGTTTCATATCAGTTCGTTTCCAGAGAAGGGCATTTCTGTGTGAAGTTAAAGCGTGGTTGATATATTTCAATATTCAATGTGGTGTGTCATTGGTTTTGTTGTTGATTTGGATCAAATTTGAGGAAAAACCCCATTTGTCCCTATTCACCCCCAAAAAGGACATTACAAACCAACTAACTCTATAATTCTACTACAAATGCCCTTTTATATCAAGAGTAGTCCTTGTCATTCTAAAAGATCTCTATAACAACTACTTGTCAAGAGTCACAACTTTGAGAGAACAAGTGCATGATAAACTTAGATTAGATTTCATCTCGGTAATAGATCAAATTTCATCTTGTTAACCCGAGTGGAGTCCTTATTTAACTCTTAGTCAAAATAATTTAGTAATTCTAACAGATGCCAAAGATCAAGAATCAATCCCTTAAATCATGGTGATTGCATTTGTTCTCGTTCATTTGTGATGTCCCCCATATTTCATCCTGAAATGTGACTACCCTATCCAAAAAAATTCGTACTTTTAAAATAATGGGTCATTTTGTGTTTTTATTGCCTAAAAGTTCTTGTATTGCATCAAGATATTCCCAAAGAGCCATATTAGCCTTTTTCACTAAATACCCAGATGCCCAAAATTGTTATATTCTGTCGTCGGGATTTGTCTGCGAGAAATTTGTATTTAATTATTTTGAGCCCCGTATGAGGCTATTTGTGCTCCGTTTTAACTCTGTTATGATTGAACATGTCATTATTCCTATGTATTAGAAGGGTTTTAACTTGGAATAAGTTTTGGGCTTTATTTGTGACTTTTGGCAATTTTTCGTGTTTTTGTGTTGTCCCGTTTTGTTTTCTCGTGAAATTTTCTAGAACAATTCCTTTGCCACCCACCTTGGGTGAATGATAATGCATTAAATAAATATTTGTTAATATTTATTCACCTAATTTGGCACCTAGGCTTGTGGAAAAGTCAACAAAGGGAAGTGGACAAAAGGAATTTAAAAATAGAATTCCAAAATTAAATAAATTTAATTTATTTAATGCAGCCCTTTTTTGGGAAAGATATAATGCTTTTAAAGCATTAAATGATTAAATTAAATTCTATTTTCAGTGGCTATGGTCAAAGCACACTGTGAAGCTTAAGTGAAGTGAAGTGTGGATGAATTAAATGAATTAATTTAATTTATTGGATGGTTGTCCTTAAACATGCTATTTTTAAAGAGAGAAACATGATTTTTAATTAATTAATTGCTAGGAATAGGAAGGGCAATTATTAATTATAGAATTGTGAGGGTTATATAAGCATGGGCTGCCATATGGGTGAATTATTTAATTCACAGGTAAAGAATTGCAGCCAAGAGGAAAAGTGCACCCCATTTGAAGAAGGATTTTGCTCAAGCAAGGTGGAAACAAGGCTAAAAGCTTCCAATTTTGGCGCATGCATTGAAGGAGGTTGATTTTTGTCTGCATAATTGTTTGCATAAGTATTACAGGTGCTAAGGTGAAGTTGGAAAAGTTCATGCTCTCTTTATGTGCAAATTAAACATCAATTTTTGGGGCAGCAGGCTTGAAAAGTACATATTTTTGTGATTAAAATTCACTGTGCATGCTCCGATTGCCATCTTTGTCCAATTAATTGCAGGGAGTTAGATATAGATACTTTTATAAAGAAAAGGAACTTATATCAATGTCTAATACATTGAATATTTCCTCCGAATCTAAAGGATTATTCAGATCTGCACCAATTTTGAAGAATTCCAGCCAAGTAAGAAGAAAAAGAATTATTCAGACAAAGATATACAAAGCCATGGCGAAGAGAGATGAAAAAGAGAGCACGATGGAGTCATGCATTGCTTCCAAACTTCGCAGACATACTAGACACGTATCTAGGTCTAAAACCTCTTTCCGAATTGATTGATAGATCCAGAGCGGGAAAGACTTCACTCATGTTGTGGTTAAAGCAAAGAGAATTATTCAAGCGAGCACTTTACCATCCACGGCCCTTGCAGAGTTTGTTATGCAGTGCATCCATATCCAGATGCAGATGCAGATGCAAATCCATGTGCAGATTCAGATCCAGATCTCATAGTTGCAAAAGCTTCCGACACAAAGGCTTCACTCTCTTGTTTTTCAATGCAACACGTGAAGAATTCAAGTGCATGGAAAATTCCTTCCAAGATCTTGTGCAAATGCTCCCATCTTCCAGTTGAATCCTTCATTGAATTTTCATTCATCTCGGAGTGCTTTCCAGAATTTTTAATTGCTCATATGCAATTAAAAATAAGGATGATGAGTTATCTACGGAAAACATTGCATTGATGCATGAATTGGAGAACAACTGCAAAAGCTTCAAGGATAAAAGAGAAGACAAGGCAAAGGCAAAATCCAAATTGTTTCAGATCCAGCCTTGTTGTTTCCATATCCATCATTTCAATTCTAGATCCAATTCTAATTCCAAATTGCTTTCAGATCCAGCTTTGAATGGATTTGCATGCAAACATAAGAAAAAGGACAAGACTGCAGCCTTTCTTCTTCCTTCTTATTTCCTCCGACAAAGTAATTGAACGATCAATTAAATTATACAACTTAAGTGATTGGTTTAAAAGCCATTACTTGAAGAAGTCAACTACTTGGAGATAGGTGGCAGATGTGCAAAATAGAAGGTTCTATTTTCAATTGCAAATCATACATGTCATACAAAGAGGAATTCTAGAATAAAGATTATCAGTTGTTTCTTTTCCGACTTCCACATGTGCCAGTTCAACTAAAAGCTTCTAACTTGTAATTGCCCCTCTACATTCTATAAGTAGAGGAAGAACCTCGGGTTAATGATGAGAATTTGTAAGCAGCAATCTTGTGTTCTAGACTTTGTGCTAAACCCCTGAGAGCCACTTGGAGCAAATGAATACAAAGGAGTAGGTTTTCAAGAACTTTGTGTGATGGTGTCTTCATGTGTGTTTCTTGCTTTTAATCTTAGATCTCTTAATAAACTTTGTGTTATTTTAGATCCGGATCTAGAATTGCCTTTGTTTTAGAATTTTGTGTTTATATCTATTGATTCTTCTATGTGCATGCAATCATCTCTCGCCATCTACCGATGGGATGCACATCTTCCCCATTTCTTGTGTGTTTATGTAATTACCTTTCTTCTATAACTTTTCTTTCTTTAAACAATTGCTTACTTTGTTGGGTAGAATTATTCGCTTAGTTTATGGTTCATGAACCGAATAATTAAAGTAAAACCCCATTTAGATATTAAGATACTTAAATTGACAAATCTGAAAACGGGAGCCTCATCGGTTAAATGAGGGAGATTTATCTCATGACTTCGCCTAGGTTTTGTGCTATGCGTAAAATCTAGCCAACAGTTTTAGCGACTCGCATAAAATGGGGAACAACTATCTTTGCAAATCAAAACTTATCTCTCAAGATCAGTGTTTTCCATACAAATCTCAACCTGGTTGAATGTCCATTCACCCGATCCGTGAAGGCGCAAGGAAGGACTGATCATTTCTTTAGACTACAGGAGCAATTCAATTTCAATCATCCTCCTCAAGTTAGAAGCCGCAGATCCAGTCTTTCACCAGGAAGAAGAGTGCAAACACATCCAGATCCGGATCATCTTCAAAGATATTTCAGGTAGGTTTGGAATTATTCATCAAGTCTATTCTCAAAGAAGACATGCTCCTTTCATGATGCAAAATCAACCACTTGCCCCTGCAACGCCTGTTCCATGGGGTGCAGCCTTTGGACCTTTGAATCTGACTCCTCCTATGCATGATCTACCTAAAGGGACGAGAAATTTTTTTCCAAAATTCTTTGGAGATGGCAAGCAGAATCCAGATGACCACTTGGCTGCGTTTTTCATATCCTGTGGAGTGCTTCAGAATAAACATGAAGATGTATCTGTCATACTCTTCATAGAGACTCGCATGACTTGGCCGAGAACGGTTCTACCGGCTAGCTCCTGGTACCATAACCAACTGGGCTACTATGTGGGATGCATTCCTAAAAAGATTCAAACCAGCTGAAGATTCCAGTACATTGATAACTCAACTGACTCAGCAAGGAGCCACATGAGCACATGCGGGATTTTATTGCAAAATTCCAAAGATTACTGTACAAAATTTTGGCATCTGCTTCTCTAAATGACGAAAATCAAAAGGTGTTCTTCATCAATGCTTTGCTTCCTTAAGTAAGCTATCAACTGCGAAGAGCACGTCCCCTTCGATTTGTTAGCTGACTCAAAACATGGTGGTTGAAATTGGAGACAACCTCATCATGGTTGGAAAGATAAAGAGCAAGACTTCTTAGAGCTGAAAGTTCATCTTCTCTGCTCGCTTCCGATTCACTATTGCAAAAGTTAACAAATGAGATGATGCAAATGAAGAAACAAATGGCTCAAATGGCTCAAGGCAACAATATTGCCCCCGCCGAATTTCAACAACAACCGGAACCGCATTGCTAGTTCCCAAATATTAGAAAATCAAGCTGCTCCCGAAACAACGTGGAGATGAATGAAGAAGACCAGAAGCGATGTTGATCAACTCAAGAATGATGATTTTATAGGTCTTGCAATGACTCCAACATTAATTACCTAAACTACAAATTGAACATGACGATGAGAAACTTCATGAAGATGATCATGGTCATACATATGCAAGATTTACAAAATCACAAACTCAAGTCGAGGCATTAATCGATGAACAAAGAAGGGGCAGCCCTTTACCTTCTTCCTTGGCTCCTAGAGATAAGAATGCGAGTTCTTTATCTCAACCACAGAAAGCGGCTCAGGTATCTGAATTTATTTCTTCTTTTGACATTATTGATCATGCCAAGAAAACTAAAGTTCAAATGTCGGGAAGTCAATACTTGAGAGCTTTTCCTGAGTAGTTAAATAGGCTAGTCAAATATGTACAATCACTAGGACAATCCAATACATCAAAAGGCCTTTTCCTAAGCCCAAAGATACTCCACAAAACAACACTGCAGTTGTTAAACCCTCACCATCTTCTGAAAGGGTGGAACCTTTCTATGTCTCCTTATTGCTTAATGGTTTCAAGTTAAGCAATTGCATTCTAGATTCAGTGCTTCGATAATGTCATGCCACTAAAGTTCATGGATGCTCTTGGGCTTACCCTAACGAAGACCATAAAAAGTGTTACTCCTTCGAGAGACAAGTCCCTTTAATAAGACAAATCAAATATGCACAAGTTGTTTTGCACCTTTTCCGACAAAAAGATTAAAGATGACAATTCTAGTTGTAGATATTCCTGTCTCCTACGGGATGTTGTTGAGCAGAAACTTCTGCAAAGAACTAGGAGGAGAAGTAAAGATGGATTGGTCCTGTGCGCATATTCCTATCAAAGGGCTTAACCATAAGTCAAAGTGCCGAAAAAGAATTCCAAGTACACGGTGACAAAATCGAGGATCCTAGATCTCGATTCTTTTTGAGAATCGACCGTGGGGTCTATTTCTTGAAAACGGATAAAGACATTCTAGAGCCAGAACTTCAACCAGAGCGAGACAAAGAAAAGAAGAAGAAAAAGTTTGGACTCTGGAGTTTAAAGGCATGTGTTGTTCTTTTGGATCAGAGTCAGTGGCGCTCTACTAATATCTCGAGATCATGAGATATTTTCATACTCCCACAAGTGATGTTTGAGAACAACAATTATACAACAAAGTATGAGACATCATTGCTAGGAATGGAGCAAGCCAAGAAGAAAGGAGTAAAATTCCTCAAAGCCCAAGGAGATGCTGAACTTCTAGTAAAGTAGGTTCGAGGGAAAAGTCAAGTCAAAAGAGATAAGCTGGAGCATTACAGAGATAAAGTGCTTTCCGCCACATTCGATTTTGTAGCCTTCTCTATTGACTTCATTCCAATAAATCAAAACTCCAAGGCAAGATTCTTTGGCAGTCACAACTATACTATTGAATCCGGATAGACCACCGTCCATATTTAGACAAGGAAACTATAAAGTGGAGATGGTCTACCACCCCAGAGTCCCTGAACAAACATCTACATGTCTGCATGTTGAAGGGAGTAAATTACCACCACGACAAACAATCACAAGAAAAGTTGATCCAGGTTATGATGACAATAGTGGAATAGTCCAACCAAAAGGTAACAAAATCCCCACGGGTTTAGTTTCCTTAGTAAAGACTTTCAACAAGCATGATCAGTATCTGAAGAAGAACAAAGAATATGGTGATAGTTCTTCCTCAAAAATGCAAAGAAATAAATGGGAACGAGAGAAGTTGATGCAGACTTACCCACCGCAGAAAGAAGAAAGGATGAGCCACCACCAGATGAAGTTGATAAGGACTTGCCCAGTATTTGACAAGAAGGCCAAAGAAAGGAAGTTCGAGATCGGAGATTGGGTACTCTGGTGGGACAAGAGACATGAACCGAAGGGCATACATGACAAATTTGATCCACTCTGGAAAGGGCCCTTCGTGATCAAAAGAGCTACAGGAATGGATACTTTCTTCCTTGCCTACCGGGATGGAATTGAGTTACCATTGCCTTTCAACGGGCAACATCTGAAGTTGTTCAGGAACTGAAAAAGTAGGTTAAAACTTGTATGTATATAAATAAAAATTTGTTTGTTTTTCCTTGTTTTGTTTTTGTTTTTGTGTTGTGTTTGTTTGCCTGACCCGTGCCCAAAAGACAAGATACGAAACCAGAGATGCTGGGATCTCATCTTTTCCTTGTCATTCTGACAGAGAAAAAGATGTCCACAGACGGAGCCAATGGTGTCCCCTAGATTTCATCCTGAAATTTGCGACTACCCTATCCGAAAATTTTTCATACTTTTAAAATAATGGGTCGTTTTTGTGTTTTTATTCCCGAAAGTTCTTGTATTGTGTCAAGACATTCCCAAAGAGCCATATTAGTCTTTTTCGCCAAATACCCAGATGCCCAAAATTGTTATATTCTCTATTCTTGCGACTACCCTATCCAAGAAAATTTTTCATACTTTTAAAATAATGGGTCGCTTTTTTTGTGTTTTTATTCCCTAAAAGTTCTTGATTGTGTCAAGACATTCCCAAAGAGCCATATTAGTCTTTTTCGCCAAATACTCGGATGCCCAAAATTGTTATATTCGTCAGCCTTGGATTTGTCTGCATGAGAAATTTGCATTTAATTATTTTGAGCCCCGTATGAGGTTATTTGTGCTCTATTTAAACTCAGTTATGATCAAACATGTCATTCTTCCTATGTACTTAAGGGTTTTAACTTGGAATAAATTTTGGGCTTTATTTGTGCCTTTTGGCAATTTTTCGTGTTTTTGTGTTGTCCCGCTTCGCTTTTCTGTGAAATTTCTCTAGAACAATTCCTTTGCCACCCACCTTGGGTGAATAATAATGCATTAAATAAATATTTGTTAATATTTATTCACCCAATTTTAGTACCAGACTTGTGGAAAAGTCAACAAAAGGAAGTGGACATAAAGAATTTAAAAATAGAATTCCAAAATTAAATAAATTTATTTTATTTAATGCGCCCCTTTTGGGAAAGATATAATGCTTTTTAAAGCATTAAATGATTAAATTAAATTCTATTTTCAGTGGCTATGGTCAAAGCACACTGTGAAGCTTAAGTGAAGTGAAGTGTGGATGATTAAATTGAATTAATTTAATTTATTGGATGGTTGTCCTTAAACATGCTATTTTTAAAGAGAGAAACATGATTTTTAATTAATTAATTGCTTTAGGAATAGAGGGGCAATTATTAATTATAGAATTGTGAGGGTTATATAAGCATGGCATTTGTCGTATGGGTGAATTATTTAATTCACGGGTAAAGAATTGCAGCCAAGAGGAAAAGTGCACCCCATTTGAAGAAGGATTTTGCTCAAGCAAGGTCGAAACAAGGCTAAAAGCTTCCAATTTTGGTGCATGCATTAAAGGAGGTTGATCTTTGTCGCATAATTGTTTGCATAAGTATTATAGGTGTTAAGGTGAAGTTGGAAAAGTTTATGCTCTCTTTATGTGCAAATTAAACATCAATTTTTGGGGGCAGCAGCTTGAAAAGTACATGAGTTTTGTGATTAAAATTCACCGTGCATGCTTCGGTTGCCATCTTTTGTCAATTAATTGCGGGAGTTAGATACATGTGCTTTTATAAAGAAAATGAACTTATATCAATGTCCAATACATTGAATATTTCCTCCGAATCAAGGATTATCCAGATCTCGCACTCAGTTTTGAAGAATTCGGCCAAGTAAGAAAAAAAGAATTATTCAGATAAAGATATACAAAGCCATGGCGAAGAGAAATGAAAAAGAAAACACGATGGAGTCATGCATTGCTTCCAAACTTGCAGACATACGAGACACAAATCTAGGTCCGGAACCTCTTTCCGAATTGATTGATAGATCAAGAGGGAAAGACTTCACTCATGTTACGCTTAAAGCAAAGTGGAATTATTCAAGCGGCGCTTTTTCCATCCACCCTAGTTGCAGAGTTTGTTATGCAGTGCAGATCCATATCCAAATGTAGATGTAGATGCGAGATGCAGATGCAAAGCCATGTGCGAGATCCAGATCCAAATCTCATAGTTGCAAAAGCTTCCAACACAAAGGCTTCACTCTCTTGTTTGAATGCAACCCGTGAAGAAGTCGGTCGTGGAAAATTCCTTCCAAGATCTTGTGCAGATGCTCCCATCTTCCAGTTGAAGCCTTCATTGAATTTTCATTCATCGGAGTGTTTTCTGAATTTTTAATTGCTCATATGCAATTAAAAATAAGGATGATGAGTTATCTACGGAAAACATTGCATTGATGCATGTACTGGAGAAGAACTGCAAAAGCTTCAAGGATAAAAGAGAAGACAAGGCGAAGGCAAAATCCAAACTGCTTCTAGATCCACTTGTTGTTTCTAGATCCGGTCATTTCCATTCCAGATCCACCAATTCCAAATGGCTTCTAATCGCGCTTTCGGATCTAATTTGAATCAACTACATGCGAGACATAAAAATGACAAGATCTGCAGCCTTTCCTCTTCCTTCTTCTTTCCTCCGATAAAGTAATTGAAGCGATCAATTAAATTATACAACTTAAGTGATTGGTTTAAAAGTCATTACTTCAAGAAGTCAACTACTTGGAGATAGGTGGCAAACGTGTAAAATAGAAGGTTCTATTTTCATTCTGAAATCATACATGTCATGCAAAGAGGAATTTTAGGATGGAGATTGTCGGTTGTTTCTTTTCCGACTTCCACATGTGTCGGATTCAACTAAAAGCTTCCGACTTGTAATTGCCCTCTACATTCTATAAGTAGAGGCGTAACCTCCGGTTAATGATGAGAATTTATGTAAGGTGAATCTTGTGTTCTAGACTTTGTCTTGAACCCTCGAGAGCCACTTGGAGCAAATGAATACAAAGGAGCAGATTTCCAGATAACTTTGTGTGACGGTGTATCGTGTTTCTTGCTTTTAATCTTAGATCTCTTAATAAACTATGTTATTTTAGATCTGGATCTAGAGTTGCCTTTGTTTTAGAATTTTGTGTTTATATCTATTGGATTCTTCTATGTGCATGCAATCAACTCTGCCATCTACTGATTGGGATGCACATCTTCCCCATTTCTTCGTGTGTTTATGTAATTACCTTCTTCTATAACTTTTTTCTTTTTTAAACAATCTGTTTACTTGCTTAACTATTCGATTATAGTTCATGAACCGAGTAATTAAAGTAAAACCCCATTTAGATATTAGCATACTTAAATTGACAACTGACACGGGAGCCTCACTTAGGTTAAATGAGGGAGATTTATCTCATGACCGCCTAGGTTTTGTCTTTATCTGCGCAGAAAATCTAGCAAACAATTTGTCCCATGTTTCCAATCAAACCGGATGTTAAGTGGGAGTTGCATAATCTGCATGAGTCACATGATGTTTAGATGGTAGTCCACGTTCAATGCTCTTTTCACCATGTCAACTCATGTACTGACTAAATCAACTCACCTCCTTGCGCCCGAGTCATTTGCTTCCTCCATATGAGTCATGTGCCCTCGTTGCGTGACTCCTACACCAATGCTTAAGCGAGTCCCGCACTCCAAAGCGAGTCATGTGCTATGCATGGGTGAGTCCTCGCGCCAATGCATGAATGAGTCCTTTGTTGGGCCATATCTCGAGTCGTATGTCGACTTAAAATATGTTCTTCAACCACATTGTTAACGCATATAAAGATTCATTTAAACTCATTTGAAGAAGCATACACAAGATGAAAATAACAAGGTTATGAAAAAAACTTCCTTTCAAACATATTAAAGTATTAATTACAAAATGATAATATCATCATTAGTACAAAATACCACCGTAATGTCCATTTCCGGCTTAAATTTGAGGAATTTGAATTTTCCTAAAACCTTAATAGAACATTGCTGAAATTTATAATAAACCACATATATGAACCTAAAAGTTTATGACAACAATGTGATTTTATACAAAAATTAGGGCAACAACTTGTTTTAGGTCCCCAAAATCCTAAGCGACTTAGGTAAAATTCATATTTTAGTATTTCTCACACACAAATCTTCATAAATATATCAACTTGAAACCCTTAATGAAATAATACAAAATAAATGCTTCAACAAAATACAAACCACTGGAATTAATTTTCTCCAAAAATAGGTAAAACTTCAAAATCCATATCTTCAAAAATACTTAGAGATATAATGCAAATGATAGCTCAAAATGACCATAAAATGACATCTATCAAACAAAATTAAGATCAGATTTTTCCAACCACAAAAACCTACTAAAAAGTGATCATGAAATCTTCAAATGGGTTGATCAAGTTGGAAATGAGTGTGGTTGCCCCAAATAGTGTGTTTGCTAGAATTTGTGCCTTAGCACAAATGGAAACCCTTGTTATGAAATTCTAAATATGAAGATCACTTATGACTTCCTGGGATGAAGCCACCAATGCAACAAATGAGGGTTTTCATCCCCAAGTGTTGTGACTATTGAGGGTTTTCATCCTTAAAGGCTGAAAATGAGAGATCAATGCTCCAATTTCCAAAAGAGAAGTATCAAATCCACTTGATGATCCTTACATTGAGCCCAACACTTAATTTATAGCCTTTTTCTTTCTTTTCCTTGTGGAGCACTCCATGCGGGACACTTTATTTCTTTTTTAACATTTATTTTTCCCATTTAAAGAGGGACAACCTCCCTTTTTAACATTGTTTTTCTTTAGTACTTAAAAATACATTTTATTTTAATATTAATTTTTATTAAATTGCCCATAAATAGAGAGTTATCGGGCTCAACTTAAAATATTGTTAAGTATTTTTAATTTAGAAAATGGACATTACATTTGCATTGTCTTTTGTTGATTGATTAGTGGTTAAGGAAATTCGTAGCCTTATTCCCACTTGAGACACCTTTAAGCTTAATTTGGAACTAAGTAGCCCTATGGAGAGACCGGAGATGGATTTATGATCATCCATACTTTCATTATGATATACGCCAACTATACCATATCCTACATAAAAAATGTCTCTTGTCACTTATTATTAATCCCATATGGCTCACTTTTGATGTTGAATCATTGTGGGTTCATGAGCCTGCACAGTGTTTGGGCAATCAAGGTGGCTTACGAATTAAGGGTGTTTGCATGGCTTATCATCTATCAGGGGCTACCTACAAAGGCATGGATTTCAAAGAGTGGCTTCACAAATGGCTTCGCCTATGACAAAAATTAGAAACTCAAGCACCTCATGTGGTAATACCTCCTTGCCAAATCTTGTTGGTGTGAAGTTCATATATAAGGTGGTAGTAGTTTTTCATCATCCTCTTCATTGGAGTGTTATTGTTTTTGGAAATTCAAACCTATTGATTTCAAGACCTTTTGTAAGTCTTTGGTTGTGTGTGTGTGTCTCCACCCTTATCATCCTTTGGAAACTCAAATGTAAGTATGTTTTCCAAGAGGAAGAGGATACGTTGTGAAATATCCTCTTAGGATATCACTTAAAACTCACAAATTTATAAAAATCCAACAAACTGTAATTCTGATTTTTCAGACAACAAGGTACAAAAATAAAGAAAAATTTATATCTTCAAAAATACTCACTACCCAACAAGATCTTAAGCTTCAAAGGAAGTGGAAAAATATGGAGAACAATGCACAATAGAGAAATAATTTTTATTGCAAAGATATGATTTTATTTAATTTATTTTAGGGTAGAAAATGAGAGAAAAATACAGCTGACCGTAATTTCCAGAATAACAATGGAAAATGATGGAAATGAATTCTAGGGCATCTTCATGATGATAACAATCTCCAACTCCGAAATCTCCAAAAAGAGCCACTAAAACCCCTCCAAAACGCTGCTTGAAAACCCTAGGTAAGTCGCCCCACTTGTGGGAGACACAACCGCCCAAAAATCGAACATAAATGGATATCCGAGAAAATGGTTGGCCTCCTCTCCTCTATACCTAAACCTTTGATCAAAACGGCCAATATATCTCTGATCTCTGCTCTATGTCTGCAAGTTTGAATCCAAATCAATGGTGCCAACAACAAGCTAGGGATATGGGCTGGAAACCCTCACCAAAGAATGCTCTACTAACTAGGGATGGATCTCTCACCACCAAAGCTAGGGTTCCTGTAGAATTTGACCTCCACAAGAAAAATGGTTGCAAATAGCAATAGCTCCAAAAGTTTGAATGTCTGAATGAATGCCCAAATGACCACAAGGGGAAAATATATAACTTTTTCCTCCAACAAACCCTAATCGCCCCTTTGGGTATTTTCTCATGTGAAATAATATAACTTAAGTTACTTTATTGTGCACATGCCAAAAAAGTACACTTAAGTCACCCCAACAAAGAAATAGAACATAAAGTACCATATATTCACCCATCACTTAAGTCATCGACTAAATATAACATAAAGTACCTTAGGGAGCATCTCACAACCTTATTTCACTTAAGTCACCTCAAAGTACATGTCCAACTCCAAAACATAACATATAAGTGCACTTAAGGTACAAATCACACCCAGTAACCATCAACATTACCAACCCTCGGGCATAACCAAGGCTAAGACGGATGAAAAGCCTCCCAAGCCACTGCGCTTTAAATGGGGACATTACATGTTGGAGGAATTTTGACATGCTTAAGACGGTGAAATAAAATTGCAATCGCATGTGAAAGGACATCTTTTGCTTAAAGAAGTTAGACAATTTGAAGCTTTAAACTACTCCGATTTGGCTATTCTTGTCATTAGTTTAAGGAAAATGTAACATTGTTGTATTTCTCTTGTACCCTTTATGATTCTTTCAGACATGCCCTTGTAAATATTTGAAGAATATGTTCAAATTTTTTTTTTTAAATGTGGCCAAACAAGACAAAATGATAGATGTTATCAATGCCATCATGCTCATATAAAATGTCAAACAAAGAATGGAGTCTCCTCACTGGCAGTCACTTACCCCAAATGCCAATCAACTAGAGTCAGCCTACAATGAAAAAGTTCCAAGAAAATTGCATACTTCACACGGTGGTGCAAGGTATGCAGCCTCTTCTTTCACTGCACGAGGCTGGCCGCCGAGCAGTTTTAGGAGGAAAGTTTTCCTTTTTCTCTTGCTCATGATAGTTGATTCTACGCATTAGTATACGTAATGGTGGGTATATTGTTGATAGTTTAATCATGTACCTTGGCATCTCCTAGTTGGATATTTTGGTATGGTCCATTGTAATTAATATCTAATAGTCCTGGTCTCCGAGATCACCACATGCTTTTTTCGTTGCAACTTCTCCTTTTAATATATAATACAATTTAGTCAAAAACAGTCTTTTCATTTCACTCACAATGCATGCTCTGTTAACAAAAGATGACATCAATAGATAACAAGGGTATCAATCTAGTTTCTGATTAAGGCTGAATTGTGATGAGATGGAAATCGTGAGATTTATCGAATTAGATAATCCAATATCTCGTGTATTAGAGTAGCTTCATAACAACAAACCGTATCAACATGGTGTCTGGTTAGAATATAATAAAGTTATAGCCACCTTGGTCCCCACCATAAATATGTAGAAAATTTGAGTTATTAAAGTTCTTAACAATATTTTCATGTTATCTCGCAACGTATGGCAAACAACTAAAGAGTGTCCCTAGAAAATAATCACTTACCGCAACTATAGAGATGGTTGAATAATTAGATGGAAATACCGCTTCCTCACGTTGAGGATCTTTTGTAAATCACACATACTGATAATCTTTAATATGCTTTTGCAAGATCATCCTGGGAAAATTTTAATTAGAAAGAAACACCGTGCAAAATAAAGGATTTTGCTAGCTTGCATTTATGTCTTCAGATCAACTAGATAGATGGTTCATGCGACAATTTCTCAAAAGCTACAATTTCTTATATATATTCTTCATTGAAATCAACACAAACTATTATCATGTTTTTCCATCCAATTGATTTGGACCTCTTAGTAGACAACTGGAAAAAATGATCTTGAGAAGTGTTAGTGTGAGAAATTTGGTGGTATAGGTGTTAGATCAAGTGGGAAACACATATTTTTGCATTAATTTCATCATATGTTAATTGCTAACCATTGAAAATTCATATATACTCACCATCAAGGATGTTATTATTGATGAGGCTTCCTAGAGGGGAGGATCACACTCCCTCTACATCGCAATTGAAAATATTCTCGATAGTTTTATTGATGTAGGTGACAAGCAATTTCTATGGTTATTACATTTGAAGTTTTTGATAATGTTAGATTGGAGAGTGTATAGTGCCATTTCTTTCAAGATAGATGTAATCAAGAACAAGAATACCAATTGGAAAAGAAAGACTATGTTCAAATGATGAGATTGGAAAGGAAGCAAGTTCATCAAAATCAAAACAATGACTGACAGAATTCTTTATTGGTGCAAAAAGATCCAAATCGTAATGTCTCTGCTAAAGGCGCCGAATGGGGAAAAAGGGTTTCTCCACAACCCTAATGGATCAGATATGAAATTGCACCTTCAAACACACAAACATCAATTTGAAATAGTTGAGAATGCTCTTCAAACAACACACAATATCAATCAGCCCTCTAGGGCAGTGAATTGCATATGAGATTCACATCAACATATAACCATGCAAATAGAGCTGAAAATGCTTCCAAATAATTAATCCAACCACGACAATATTTATCAATCCAAATTATATCAAAATAATAGAGAAAATAAGAAATGATGCCCCGCTGCAACTATTTTTATGACAAACAATATTACAACGAAAACCAAGCACCGAAAATGATAGATAAACTTCTCCAAAAATCACCAAAATGTAGATTTCAGCCTTATAAAATATGAAGAACAAGAATATCAGCTCAAAATACTAAAATGTGCCCTAGAAGGCACCAAACTCAACCCTCAAGCAAGTCGCCTAGGGCTGGAAATGAAGAACTACATAAAATCACTTTGAAGTTCCAATGTGACCTCCGTGTGAGATCACCTCGCACGAGGGTTTTCATCCCCTAGTGTGATCCTATTGAAGGTTTTCGTCCTCAATAGGTGTCCTTCGAAGGATTTCATCCTTGAAAGATATTAAAGAGAAGCTACTAGCTCCATCTTCAAGAGAAATCAATATCAAAATCAGCATAACCTCCTCAAACCATTCGATCCACCTTTATATCCTCTTGTGGCGCCAATTAGTAATTAGAAGAACAAAAGGATGGCCAACCTCCTTAGGATTGTTCTCCCACCTTTATCTTCAATGTAGGCTCCAAGAAGACCAACCTTAATAAAAGAAAAGAGTATGTTTCCTTCTCCATGTAGGCTCTCAAGACCGACCTCATGAAGACACTAGAAGTTCTCTTTACTTCGTTTGCCAAGTCATCCAATGCCTAGTTGATTCACTCAAAGCTACAAAAGTAGTCAAATAAATAAGAAATTTACAATCACTAAAAATTATAACAATGTTCTTGTCACCCTTTCTTTCCTTAAAGCCCACGGAAGGTGGAATGGGCCCAAGGCCTTCATAGTAACTAGCTTGGAAAATGGGACATACACAAATATTAAATATCTCTCACATTCATGGAAATCATGAGGATAAATGAAATCAAATATGAAAACTTTGAATCATTTTATTGGCCGCATTTCAATGTAGAGATGAGAAGAGGGAATTACAACCTGCTTTTTGTTGAAAATTATCTTGTATCGTATTAAATTGAATTAATATAATATAAGATCCTTTTCATCAAAAATATAAATAAAAATAAAATAAAAATAAATAAATAATTATATCACACATCAAAAGTAGTTTAAAATCTCCTAGTTCTCCAAACATTAAGATGAGTGAGATGACTACATTGCAATGATGACAGAAAGTCGTGGTTCTACACTATGAAAAACAAAAACAGAGGAAAAGAAAATTAGGCATTGTCGATGTGGTAAATCACTTGCATCACCAACGCATATCGAATGCATATTTAGGTAAAAAGAACTTTATTTATGTTGATGAAGTTCGTGGATCTTACCATGGCTCATTTTGTTTGTTCAAATATGTGTGCTCTAATGTTAGGAGGGCTTTTGTCTTTGCTGGTTACACTACCCAAACAATTGCAAGAGGTGTTTACATTTCGATTTGAAGATATAAGAAATTTGTTGTATAAAGAATTCCTTGAAGAGGACAACAATGATAACTACAACACAAGATTCATGCCCGACTTGTTTCATCTCGAGCCAAAATTTCTGAAGTTGTACCTGACATAACTAAACTAGCACAGAGTGATATAGATCTACCGTGCCATTTCCTTCCATTCTCTGTAGATGAATTGAGCCCAGAGACTAGTCTAATATATGAAGAAACTCCAACTTTTATAGATACTAAGGCGTAGAATGACATTAATCAATGCATGGTGTTAAGATGTTTTGTACAGATCCATGGTGTAATCAATGAATGTTGTTAAAAGTTGTGAAGATTGGAAGCAATACAACATTCGTGTCAGACGGTTTATAACCAAACAATTTTTGTTGTTCTTGAATTACAAGAAGATTTTGCATTAATAAGTATCTACACTACGATATCCGCTTTTTGCAATGTTATGACGTGTGTGGCTATTGTTTTTTAAAAGAAATTAATGGCATTTTTTTGTTTGTAATTTTAGTATGCGCAATGGAATGCTTTATAATAGTGGTTATTATTTTGTGCGTGGCATCTAGTGTAATTTTTTTTTTTTTTTAGTTTGGTTGGTTTTATAATTTTTTTTTTTCAATTTTATTAAGTTGTTTGAAATTCAGTTATTCTTTGGAAAATTAAGGAGAAGTTTTTGTAGCCAAGTGATTAGTAGGGTTCAATATAACTTGGTAATTGAAGAATAGGGCACATGTAATGATGATCTGTAACAAATATATGAGAAAAACATCTAAACGCGGTAAACATTTGCTTTGTTTGACAGATAGTAAGCATGTATTTAATTATGTTGTTCCACATGTGTGTGCCTTCCATGTATTGTTTTGTACGCATTCAGATAGTAGTTGTTGTATGCGAGTACAATTAGTTCCAATACGGTCTGTTATGGCATTGAATGTGGCCATCATGTTTGAAGTGCCTGCAAGGAGGTGGGTAGACAATGTATTAGAGGCATAGATTGAAATACTCCGAATGGTTTATGTTTGAACTGAAGGCATCATATTGGTTTGTATGTATTCAGTCAAATTACAAGTATAGATAGTATTTAAGGAAATGATCATGAACAGTCATGTATTAAAAGTCAACATATATTTTCAAGTGGCATAAAGAAGTTTATGACCAGAAATAGCAGAAAAGTAAACACATGGGAGTTGGTTACATTTTGTATATCATGTTCATATTCATTGTTCCTGACATTTCTAGATTTTAAGGTGGAACTGTTTTGCATATCAGCTTCAAAGTCGTTCAAGCATTCATACTTGAAGCTCATAAACAATTCTTCTTTTTCTCATTTGACAGATCTCATAAACAATTTTCAAATATGAAATAAGATCAATTTTGGGTGATGTTAAATGCTCTTGAAGCCAAAATGATCCATGGAGCCTATCAAAGTGTGTTTACTTGTTTATAAGATTACGACATGAGTGGGACATTAGGAGGTGGGATATAAAATTATATGACAATCGATAATAATTTAATAACTTTTTATATGGTGGAACATAATACTGCAACATTTGCCCTATTGCCGATCAATGAAGAATGCACATAAATCATTTAGATCCATAGCATTCATGAACAACAAAATTCATCCATATGTAAATCAATCAAATCCATAAGATAATTTCTAAAACCTTGAAAACCAAGAAACAAATCAAAGCAAAAAATAGGTGGCTATTCTTTTATGGATATATGTAAAGAGTTAATTTTTTTAGCTAATTACATGAATAATGAAACAGAATTGTGCATATCTTTTTGATAAAAAGTAAATGAGTTTGCTATAAAAGCTGGAAGAGTAGATTCACAAGACACAAAAAATTAAACCATGCTTTAAAGTACATGCAGTATCAACGGTGTCAAAACAGGGATGTAACCAACATTAAGTAGTTTATATATGCATCTTTTTTCCCTACTCATTTTATGCTTAGTACATGTATTTTACAGTTTGTGGTATGTACATGAGGAGGCTGGAAGTGTTTTTTTGGTGTTTTTTGTTATGGGGAGGGGTGGGTTTATAAAATTCTATGTAGAATTTTTCCCTAAGGATGTGGATGGTGTCCTTTGGTAGAAATGGATACTTGTTGGAGTGCAACTTGTGCTTGTTCTAATCTTTGTTGTGTAAGCAGCATTGCAGATATTGCATCGTTGTCTATAGGTGTGGTTTCCATGCATTGTTCTTGTACACATTCAAATAGCAACCTTGTATATAGGTGCAATCGGGTTCAGATTAGGGCTGCGATAGCGTCAAATGTGGTTGTCATATTTTGAGTGCCTGCAAGGGGGTGAGTAAACAATGAATTAGAGGCATAAATTGAGGAGGGTAAATTACAAGTTCGGGGAAAAAAATATACAAGTTCAGATCTCGGCTACACAAATGTTCAAATCATCTATGACCTTTGGATTCTTTTTTGAACACATAATCAACAAAGAAGGCATGGGATAAATTTATTGAATATAAGATTGAAGTCATGGGATGAATACTATTTAAGTCTATCCAATCGGTTCTAATTGGTTCAAGCAATAGCATGTATAATGCAGTTCAGATAAGATTGAAGGCATGTGGTGAATATACTTAAGTCATTGTATAGCTTATAGGGGTTGTCTTAACATAATTCAAGATTTGGCTTAAACTGGATAATACAATTCTACTTGTCATGCGGAAAATTGTATCTTGATTGTCCTAGTCTTTCTGTAGACAAAATTCCATAAACCAAAGTCACATCTTAGTGTGGTTGTAAGCATTAGAAACTGATTTAGAAGGAGAAGACATGGCTTAACTCTTTGACAAGAAATAATTTGTTGCATGCACAATTTGGTCCCATGAGAAACAACCAATGGATTTTCCTAAAGCATAAACACTCAAAAAGTAGGAAAACAAGGCACTGAAGCTTGAGCTTTTCCTAGAAGAGCATTTGTGTTGCTATTATAATTGCTATTGGAACATGAAAATGAGATGCTAAGAACAATAAGTCAATTTGAAAACAACAAATAGATGTAAGAAAGATTACAAGGACAAAGGCACAAAGTACAACATACTGAGGTGTAGGGTGTATTCTTGTCGAATAAAGGTTATGGTTGTGCAAACTTAAAAAATGGCGGATGATTTGGCTTGGAGGATTTGATCCACGCTAAACAGTAAAAGTGCATTTTTATCTTTTGTGTTAAGGAATAAGGATATTTTAAAACTCATGGTGGTCAATTTGTCAATGCAATACTTGCATTTGTAAAATAAATTTCAAGCCTTGGCCTTGTGCATCTTTCTGACAGTGATATTGAAAACAAATGGCTATAAACCACTAACATTGGTTCGTCAGATGATGTGGAGAATTGTAAAGTTATAAAACAACAACATAAAACAAAAACAAAGTTCAACATATATTCATACTGGCTTGATAAAGGGATTTAAATATATCCAAATCAAAGAGAAGTTTGCAATTGATCAAAAGGGCATTGGGCTTGCCAATAGCCCACATATTCACTTTGTGGTTTTGTCTGGCGGTCACAAGAATTCTGGAAGACCTCTTCCCACTCTTGAGACAGTATCCAGACTTCTTGATGCAACATTTATATTTAATTCTATAAAATTAACAGCGAAAAATGTAATTCTTAGGTTTTGCAATCCGCAGAAAGGATTTTTTATACAGAAGGGGGGAAAATCATGATAGATGGAAGTAGTTCAGTGGTAGTTTCTTTTTTCAAGTTATGAATTGTAAAGACAATGCAACTAAGGCAATCAAAACTGTGATGACCACAGGGGAGAGTAGGATTAGCCAGTTAGATGCTGAACTAAATTTCAGGGTAAAGATTTTAACTGGCCCGCATTAAAAACCGTCTTAAGATGATCTTTCTTGGCATATGACACGAAAACTTATCTAGAAGCAACATAATGATAGTACTTAAATAGCAGATTGCATTACTGACACTGTAGTAATGGAAATGAAATTATGTCTTTACAAAAACTATTGGTGGGGACAGTAATCTTGTTTTAGGTATTCATTGTTCAGGCATAGACAATAATGCTGGGTGAAACGGATGTCACATTGGTGGTCGAATTTCAGAAGTAGTTTGGAACAAATACATCCTGTGCAAGCTATATTGTTTTTGCTTTATAATAGCATACTATGACGGCTAGGAAAATAAAAATTTATATACAATTAACGTGGATATCAATAACCGTATAATAAAATTGGAACCGGGGCTGGGTTTTATAACAGTGACACCATATTTACTCTTGAGTAATGATATGAAATGCATCTAAATGAACTAATAATAAATCCACAGCTTGATTAAAACAAGATAACAAGAACATAACACTGATATGCACCATGAACTAATTTGTAGACGTTAAAGATGTTACCAAGATGCAACGTTACTGAAACCATATCGTAAGAGAAGCTATGGAGATAAAGAAGAACCCAAATAATTAGAATAAGGAAGTTGGTTTTAAGATCAATCATGGTCAGAGGTTCATCATCAACATGATGAAAAAATGAGATGCTTAGTGCCCGACCTGGTAGATTGAATTAACATATCAAAAAAAATGAATGCGGGACTGCTATCCCACTCAAACAATTTTAGTAGATGGTGTGGATGGGAGTAGTCTTATAGCGTGGGTTTGGTGAATGAGATGGTTAGGGAGGCTGGTAAGTTTTAAAAAATTGTTAGGATTTAAACTGTAGGTGGTGTTTTTATGTCATGATTTGTGTTCTGTGTTAGCTGCTTGTTTCGGTTTCGATCGCAGTCGAATTTTTATGCATAGAAATAATTGTTTTGCTGGAACTGTCATCGAGATTCGTGAGCATATGTTTGTAACTTAATGTGTGTCTTGAGAAGATTTGCTTGGAATTTCGTTATGGCTTCTAATGAGTTTCTACTGCAAGAATATTAGTTTTCTTACAGCTTATTAAAGGGGAGTAGTAGAATTTGGGTTTATTCTGTGGTTTCCATTTTTCTTAAGTCAGATGGTCAACTGGTTTGAATTACATTTTGAGTTGTACTTCTGTATATTAGTTGTCTTTAGGCTTTCATGATTATTATTATCATACAAAAGATGATTGTTGAATGACACAACTCCTGAAGACTACAAAAAAGACTGTGTATTTCAAATACAGTGAGCTATGTAGTTGATACAAATGTATTACGTTTTGTATGTGTATTTTGTCATTTTACAAAATTGTCGGTGATGAAAGTTTTTAGGTGTGGGAGTTATAGTATTGCGTGTAGAATTGTTCCGTGAGGATTTGTATGGTATCCTTGCTTGCAATGGTTTTAGGTGTGGGAGTTATAGTATTGCATGTAGAATTGTTTCGTGAGGATTTGTATGGTATCCTCGCTTGCAATGGCTGCTTGCTAGAGTGATTGTTGTGCCTACTGTAATTTTCCATGTGTGAGTTGCATTGCCTAGATTGTTTCTTTGTCTACAGGGTACCCCTTTGCAATGATCTTCTATGCATTCTGATAACAAGTGTTGTATGTGGGTACAACTATCGTTAATCCGTGTCGATATGGTGCTGAAATTGTTCGGCATATTTAGAGTTCCTGCATGCGGATTGGAAAGAATGTTAATGAATGTTAACGTTAGGTGTAGATTGGTTTGGGAGTAAAGACAAAGTTGTTTTTAATAGAATAATAAGTTGACCACAACTATATCTGGTTTTTAGAAATGCTATCTAAGTAGGGAATTGAATTAATGGTATTTGAATAGAGTAATAGATATATAACTAAACTGAAAATATAATTTTGAAAAGTAGTGTAACTATGTCCCCAAGGGAAATTTGACGGTAGAATAACTTGTACCAAAGATGTCGTATTGGTCCTAGGAACAATTTGCAAATACTATATTACAAACTTTTTTTTGAAAAAAGGAATTAAACTACGATAATTCATAGATAAGTTCATCGGGTCTTAAATTTTTTTAAAGCATATTGTTATGAAAGGAATTAGGTTGTGATAACTCGCAAAGAAATTGTGTGCAGTAGGAACATTTTGTTGACAACACTATAATTTTCAACTGGTTTGAAGCTTAGGATCTAGTTATGTGAGGGTGTCAATAGTAATTAAGTGGAAGTTTAGAAACAAGATTAGGTGATGCCTTGAGTTGTTAAGGTTCCTAAATCTTAGAATAATGCAAAAAAACACATAGATATATACGAATACAGTGAGGTAGAAGAGGTTTCACAATATGCAATGGAGCTCAGATATAAAGCATAGGAAAGGCTTCCCGAGAAACGCATCTCACAACTGCGCAGAGAATAATGGTGGCTTAAGTGGAATTGTAAATGTTAAAGACGAAAGATGAAATTGCAAATCCAAAGTTTGGTGAAGAACATGAAAGGAGCTGACTGAAAGATTTTAAGCGCATCTAAGATTTGGTAGTCATTAACAACTGCTGTCGATTAACATGTGGTCCACATATGTTTTTTTTTGCTGATAAAGGATTGGTTGATTTTTTTTTGGAATTGTATGGGGACAGAGTAGTGAGTATGAAGATATTTATCTAAAACAAATGGCTATCTTCAGAAAAACAAAGATTCCTATAAACAATGCAAATCTGTGTTTTCGTATTTGGATATACAATGTGATCACATTAAACAAATCATAGATATTTCAATATCTTATAGTAGATAATTAACAACTATTTTAAAAATAACAACCAGCTTCCGCTACCACTCATAGTTTAAAACCACATGATAATAAGCTAAGTTTATTATTAAAAAATTGAAAGCGTGTCTTTATAAACAAATAATTAAAAAAACGAACAAATTCAGAAAATTTTAATGTGCTTGACCAAGTGGTTTTAAATACAATACAACGATACAATATCCACCCAAATCAGCATAGCTGAAAACTAAACAGGTTGTTTATCATTTTCTTGCAAAATACCAATAATACCAGCCTATAATTCAACTTTTTACCCACCCAGTATGCATGTTAAATTAACAACAGTTTTACTAAATCCAAGAATAGACTTCATGTTTGCAGATGTTTGGTAACATTCAGATGGCAGAGGAATACTTGTACTTTCCCATTAACTCAATATACTTTCTCGTTAACTCAGTACGGGTTATGAATCCTATAAATATCCTGCAACTTCATCACCCAAGGCATTTTATTCAACTCTACATACGTCTCTTGTAGCTGTGGCTGTGAAATCTCACCTACACAAAGAACATGCACCTTTTTTATGACCTTTTATTTGTCCTTCATCAATCGTCTATCATTTACAACCTCACCTCACATGCACACCTCTACATAGATGTCTGACAGGATAAGATAAGTTGCAACTTTTTCATTATCCAACTGAAAAAGAACAGTTGCTGTAAATAATAATGGCCGCATATGTTTTTTTGTGTTCTTCAACTACCAAGAAAACACATCGATACAATCACCTCAGGTTTCATTGGCACGTTGATGATACAGTTTACAGCTTCCTCTACATAGCCGGCATGGCCTTGAATTTCAATCATGCAAACATATTGATTAATTCATGCCTTCAAAGTATTCACAACCTTCATTCACCGACCCTGTATGGCTACATGCTATTTACAAAAAAAGCTTGCATCATCAGGGTATGCTCCATGGCATTATGTCAAACAATTGGCATGCCTTGTATATGCTTTCAATTTATGCAAAAGCTTGTGGGTGGTCCTAGTTTTTATTAACTAAAAAGACTAGCTCCAGCTCCTTGATCGCTGCTGATCACAATGTTTACAGTTTGTTGGTGTCAAATGAATTTTTTCATTCATGGGAGAAAGTTTTAAAATAGTAGTATCCCAATAGTCTCTGCATCTCTCCAATAGCCACTAAGACAAAAGCAAAATACACAGGCAACTCACTAATGACCGCATATGTTTTTTGTGTTCTTCAACTACCAAGCAAACAAATCCACACAATCACCTCAGGTTTCATTGGTAGGATACAATCCTTGGTCAAGAACCACTGGTGTTACTTGGCATCAAACCGATTTAAATTCCTAATCTCAATTATAATTAGAATTCTTGTTGGGTCAAGTTTTGGTCTGATTGATACCTTCTCTGTGGAGATGGGTTTGAGGTAAATTTTCATGGGAACGGAATTGGTGGTATTTGCAGCAATTAACATGGCATTTCATTAGATGGCAGCTACACAGAAACATTTCTATTGAAAGCCTGAAAGTGCATTCAAGAACAACAATTACAGAAAAATCTTAGGTATCTGGAAAGGTTTTTTTCACTTCATTTATATAGTTTTAGTTGCAGGTGTAACAGGAAAACAAAGCTATAGTTTCATAGCACATAACCACCATCACCTGATGGTAAACACTGAATTTACCTGATGTTATGGTCCCTAAATTGTCACTACAAAACTAATTCCAACATATCTGGATGCCACTTGATTTGTAATATATATTGGAAAATATGCAGTTTAGTCCAGGGGGTCAAATCCATGAGTTGCAGGGTACGTATGGTAGGAGTAGCATGTGGTCATGTAAATAAGATGCACGTTTTATGAGCTATAACTTGATATTGTTTATTAAAATCTTTTGTAGTAAACAAAGAAAATCCTGAAGTCTAGAATGTGGTCCTTGTTGCTTTTTTATAAGATTGTGGCCTCCTCGGATGAAGCCTACTCAGTTTAGCAATGACAGAATTGCGCTTTTATTGATTGAGGATATGGGTGTTAGGAAAATGGAAGGACTGATAGAGATTATTTAAAATGATGATGGCAGAATTATAATGTCTTGCCCCATGAAATTTCTATGCCAAAGAAGAGTCAACGTTAAAAATGGTGTTTGTAATGCCGCCAGATTTGTAATATATATTGAGAAATAAGATGATACATTTAAAGAATTTTTTTCTTGCTTACCTTAATGTCTATTTACCAATGAGGACCTGGGTAATTGTTGTGTAGTTTCTCACCTATATTATTCAATCATTTTTTTGTATATATGAGCTATGATATTATTAAACGTTTTAGCCTTCTATGTAATTCACAAGCGATAGTGTAATAGGAAAAATGTGTTTTTTTTTAATTGATGCAAAATTAATTCCACTTTCAGTATTTAAATTGAAAGTACTGTAATTGTATTCATATTTTACATTATTCTCATGCTATTTTGGTGTTTCAGATGATAAACCCAGTTCATGATGTGGAAATAATGAATCGAATTAATGAAACACACTAATTAAAGGGAAGTAGACACAATAAATTTACCTTGGCAAAATTTATGGGCGATGGTAGAGCACAAGGATAGTCAAGAGTAGGAACAGTGATTAAATAATGGAGTGGAGATCATAGGATAAGGAGTTAGGGGTGCAACTAATCCTTCCATATGTAATATAAAGGAGTAAGTTAAGATCTGTATAAACATTGGAAATCTATAACTAATGCAACAGGTTACGTGGAAGGAAAATATGAGTCAGCTTCCTTTGGAAAATCCCCTAAATGTTTTGAATGTCTCAATCCCTTAAAAATTCTGTTCATATAGGGATTTCATCAAACATATAACCAAGATTTTCGTAGTCTCTCTCCCCAGTTGGGTTAGTGAAAGTGCTTTTCATATTACCTCAACACAATTGTAATGGTGATGGAAAAACATGACCCAATCAACGAGCTGAAGAGTCAAGAGAAAATTAAGCCCTCAACAAATAGCAGTTTTGAACATACGAAAATGTAACATACCTAAAATTAGCCTAGGAAAACAAAACAAACACTCAGTGAATGGCTATGCCAAGTTTTGTGTCGGGATTCAGATATTCTAAAGGCAGTTAAGTGGGATTTTAATAGAAGTTATACCATTTGGCTTCAACCCTGACTACCAGCATCCATGCAGAGAGTACACCAAGAAAAGTAACTATATTTTGCTTCGTTCCTGTGCGTAGCATTTCTCCAAATAATTCAACAACATCTTTGCTAAACCCATGTTGGTCGTAACCTGTAATCATTGAATTCCATAAAACTATATTTCTCCGTGGAATTTTCCGAAACACATGCCATGCATCATATAAGATGCCACATTTTTGATACGACAGCTGGGAAACAGCGAGACCATGCATTTTTTGTTTTGTGGGAAACTAACATGTAGCCGCTTATCTCAGGGCACCACCAGACATGCAAACAGGAACCAAAGTAAGATTAAAACAGAACCCAGACATTTTATAAAAAACACCCGTGATGACCACTAAATAACCGCATATGAGTTGTAACATTCGAGTAACCTATTTCATTCTATTAACATCCCAACTATCTCTACGATTCCCCTGAATGTGACGAAGAAAAACCTTGCTGAGCGTGAATTTGGGAACAAGTATACCTGATAAGACCCAGACTCTAGAACTTGTAAGGCATTTGTCTTAAACCCTAACAGTAGAAGACCTTGTTTCCAGACAGTAAATGTCTATTTAGACCCGGACTTTGCTAAATGGGTGAATAAGTATGGAAATCAAGAAATAAATACCCAGATGTCATAAACGAAATATTCCACTGCAATAATAACGCAGGGTTTCAGGAAGAAATAAATATATGCAAGCTTAAATTTGGAAGGCATAATACCTAAAATTATAGCGTGATTTCTTTGAGCAGGACTTTGTTGGAGAAAGACAGCGCAGCAATTATCTGGACCTCTGTGTGTGGCATCCGCGATCTGGTGATAAATGTGGCTCCAAAAGGGTAGAAACTAAATAAAGACCAAATCTGGAAACGGCAAAGACTGCATGCCATGACAGGTGCTAGGATGTCACTGCAACATGCAAAACAGGACGAAACTGTGACAGGCAACACAAACAGGAGGAGAAAGGATGACAAGGATGTTAAGCTCCAGAGCGTCGTCGTGAAGGGTCTACTGCAGATAAGCCACGCCTCCGGCGTAATAATCCTCATTCTATTCATAAGATTACATTAAGTGAATTAAGTCAAAAATGTCTCAATTATCAAAATGGTAGTTTAATTGGTGTGTATGATGGTACGATATGTTGTCACGCTATCGACTAAGGTACAAATCTCATGAGATACCAAAAAGTGATGAGGTTGGGTTTAAGTCCTAGGCAAATTCAAAAGAATAGATACCTCCCAATCCTTAGCACTAACCTAAAGAAGGTTGACTATTTGTGCGTCCGATACCAAAGGAGGCTAAAAGTTTTTGAAGGATCAAAATATTTATCATTCAATTAAAAAAGATTGTATAAATTATTCACAAACAATTGTCAAAGATGTCTAAATTAAAATACCTCTATATTGATATTTATATTTTCTTCAAGTGTGGAGGCAAAATGCTCTGCAACTGGCAAAAACTGAGTCGAATTTTCTAAGGTTTTTACAATTTACACCGCCATACCGCGGCCTTTTTGGGCTCTACAAGAATTTATTGCTATAGTTTCTCATAGGGTTTCTTGCCCGTTGGCGTTCCCATATAATGTCCTCGCCATCTTCCATCCCAGTTGTTTCAACCGTGGCTGGAGATAGTGGAGATTTGAGCAATGGCACCGCCGCAAAGCGACCCAAGAAGTTCGTTCCGAAAGTATTCCACGAGGTAATATTTCTCCTCCTGATGTGGTTTTGCCCATTCCTAAATTTAATGTTGCATGTCAATGGTTAGAGCAATTTTGTCTCATTGGGTATTTCGTGGGCCGCATCCCCTCTAAAAGCATGCTCAAATCTTGGGTGAACACCGCATTTGGACCCCTCATGGAGTCAGACTGGAAAGTGTTCAAAACATGACCAAGGGTTTCTTTCTCTTTCGCTTTTTCGACCTTGCTAATGCACCCAATATTCTGGCTAAGCAAGCCACTTGGTATGTTCGCAACTCGTTGCTTGTACTAACCCCATGACATAAGGACTTTGTGGTATCTGAATATACCACCCTTAAAGTGTCTGTTTGGGTTGAATTTCCTAGCCTTCCTTTTCCATGTGTGCCTTTTTTGTCACAAATTGTCGCTTCTCTTGGCCGAGTTGTTTGCCTCGAAGCCCTGAAAGGTTTTACCATGCTCGCCCATAGGCGAGTTTATGTTGAGATTGATCTCTCTCAAGACCTTAAGGAATTTGTGGATATCCAGATGGGAGACAAACGCTACTCTCAATGGGTCATGTATATCAATCTTCCTAACACATGCTTTCGTTTCCAAGCTTCCGATCACAAGATCAAAGATTGTCCTCTCTATGTGCCCGAAACCGCAAAGGCCACAAAGCAGCCTCCCGAAACAATCAAACCCCGTAGGAGGAAGGTTGGCAAGTTGCTGAGGTCGGTGCAATAAGAGCAAAGCCCAACAATCCAAGGCCTCTGGCTCTAATGGCCACCGGGAACCAGTTGTTAAGGAACAACCGCATAACGTACATGCTAAAGAGCCAACGATTGCTGCTAAAGAACCAATTATCGCGCTAACTCAGCTACCCCATTCGCAATGTACTCCAAAGACACCCCTCGTGTCATCAGTTCTCATGGACTAAACAAACCGTGTTTACAAGGTTCCCATCCAAGCACTCTGCCATTACTCTTGCCAAACATTTCACAAAGGCCTTCCAAAAGGCCCTAAAGCCCTTCTCGCATCTCTCGAGACCATATCACGCACGTAGCATTGATTCTACCTAAGAGGAGTACAATATTGAGTACGCCAATCACAAAAAAGTTGATTTGTAGGATTTATTACTCATCTCTCAAGGGACCTATGTCACACTTTCGTGGACCAAACTCGAGTTCTTTGTGCCGCTACGCCTTCGGCTTCCTTCGTGGAGTGGGAAGACTTCCATCACATCATTTATGTCCTTCCTAAGGGTAGACACACATTTTAGTGCGCAGATGGCTCTTCTTCACCCGTGAGGCGAGGATCTCGTCATCAACATTGATGATAAATCTCTAGATTTGCATAAATAAATTAAGCAATAATTAATTAAAATCAACACATGAAATGAAAACTACAGAAGATAGAAACCAAATGTAAATAGAATGGAGCAATTTCTATTGAATATGAGAGGGAATTTTATACAATTGCTTGCTCCTAAAATCATGGAGTCAAGTCTTATCATTTTATCCCCATATCTCTCCTTTATTCCCTAGTCTTACTCTCAATCCCAAGATATTCTCACACATTTCTATCTCTATGAGTTGTGCATGACAACTAATTGTGCACACTCATATATTATTTTATAAATATTAAAAACTATTACTACCAAATAACCCAAACCACTCCTAAGTGTTCACACTATGAACAATATTTCGGGTAATGAAACATTCTTCTCGGGAGACTTCTTAGAGTTGTAGAGTTCATATCCATCCATGGCATCTTCTACATCCCTCTTGTCTCCCTCTTCTTCTCTCTTCTTCATCTTTCCGAGAGATTTCCCTTTTGTACATGGGTACCTTTTCAGGCTAGTCTATGGCCAGGACCCATCTTTGGCATCTTTCTTAGATTAGAGAGTGTTTTGTTCTCTTATGGTGGATGTTTTTCCCACTAGGTTTTCCTTCACTGCTTGGGACTTCTTTTTGTGCATGGGTACCTCATCAAGCTTTGTGTCGGGACCCATTTCTCATTTCTGACTTGCCGCCTCATCCTAAGTTACGATGAAAGGGGGTGTTGGTGTGTGTTATTTTCCACATCATTAGGTGAGTCATCTCACTTAGGTGAGATCGTAGGTCCACGTGTCATTTAGGGGTCATTATGAGATTCTCTTACGCGTCAATGCATCATATGCATCATTAGGGAGTTACACTTCTATTCTAGGAATGTAACTCCCCCTCTCCACTTGAGTTGTCATGATTGTAGCATTGGGGGTTACTTAGCACCTCCTATATGTACACCCCTTTGGATCTATGAGATAGAGAGAGTTTGTGGATTGTAATGAGGTTATGCCCATGTTTCAAATATTTGCATGCACATTCGGTTGCCGATGCTTCTCTTCGAGATCTCTTTATGTTGCCATTCACACATTCGTTGATGTGCGTGTCATCCCTCCTAATCCTGCGTTTTGTTTCGAACTCTCTTTCATGGTATCAGAGCAGATCTTGTGGATCCATGCACTCTTCAAGATTGCTTTCGTGCATTTTTCAGATTTCAACATGATATTTAGATTCTCATTGCATGTGTTGTAATGGTTATTTTACCGTGCTCTTCTTACATTGATTTTGGGTGTTTATACCTCTTTTGGGTTTATTCGTGATTCGTTGGTCATGTTCGATTTTTTGAGTGGTCACCATTTTCTCGGGTTTTCTGGGTTCTCGGCATTTTCATGCATGTTTCACAGTTTCGATTTGAGCTCTTAGTCTTTGGTTTTATTGGGTTTATAGTGGTTAGAGGCCTTCTTTTTGACCCAACTCGGCCCAACTCACCGAACCGGGAACCAATTTGGTCTATGTCCACTCAAATGGCCTGGCTTTTGCACTCTACCATTTGGCTTGTCTCTCTCTGTTGGTTCTCCTCGACTGCATTTGGACTTGACCGCTCATTCTTCACTTTGCTCAAGCTTTAGCTTGCATTACCGATTTCATCTGTTACGGGGGTTTGCATTGCTCCAGAGACCTGCACTCTTAGTAGCTCAGTTAGCTGGCAAAATCACGGCACCCCGGATGCGAGATCGGGTTTTAAGGTTGATCACTTTGGCATCCAGTGTGATTGCATAACATCAATCCTTTCTCCAAGTGTGGGGCTTGAAAAAATGAGAAAGGATTCTCCGAGAGAAAATTTGGTTCCTATTCCTCTGTTCGGATGCACACGAAATATGCAGAGGGTTTTCTCAAAACCTAATCTAATGCGCGAGGAGACAAGGTAAGAAGATGCATAAAATAAATCTAAGCTAATAGAGTTGATGCCGTAGGAATGAAGAACACCTATTTGCCTTGTGAACACAGAGACCATTTGAATGTGATATAAGATC